>JZSA01000607.1:0-23434 GCA_000956155.1 Cotesia vestalis | reverse complement strand
AAATGCCTCGGTTTTATCAGCCTATCGAACTACTATCCGAAATTGTCGTGGCTGACTCTAGCTAAATAAAATGTGTATTTCCACGACGTCAGAAGACAATACGAAGAGGGGAAAAATCAGTCGTGAACATCAAAACCTGAGCATTGATCGACACTTCGATTTATCCCCCGGTATCGACTGCCACGTTAGATATTTCGTTGTCAATTTTATCCTATTATTATCACCATTATTAGGCGATTACTCACCAAAACTTGCTACTAATTCTTCACTACTAACTTTCCTACATAATTCTAATATTAAGTCAAATCGATTTAATTGTTACAAACACTCTATTTCATTGTAAAGTTACATTACCTCAATATCACAAATTTCTATTAAAAGTGCATATTTTGTGTAATAAAGTTAAGTTTCATTATAATTACCACTATACACACATCATCACTGAATTTCTACTATCACCTATCTCAATTATTGGAATTCAATCGAAAGGCTCACTCAAGGATACAAAATCATCACCGCAGTTAAAATTGTAAGTAAGTAAAAAAATTAACTGACGTGCATAAGAACTTCTGTCCAACCTATAAAATAAATCAAATCCTACATCATTAATTTGTTTACGAGAGTGGGATATTCCAAAGCAGCGAATCCCTTTTTCTAGAGGCTTAGACGATTAGTTTTCTTATCCGCAAGGTCTAATAGTTTGAGTAATCAAATTTTTAAACGAAGTGAAAAATTTAGTGTTTTAATATATATACAAACAGTTATAGTGACAACATCGCGCAATAGTTAGGGAAGCTCCCTGTAACCTTCAAACGTCAAGATCTGATGAAAACTTGATTTTTTCAAAACGGGGTAAAACTAATAACTTCCCGATATTCGAAAATCTTCGATTGTTTTAGTGAGAATTTAAAAATTAGGAAAACGGTTTAACCTGAAGACCATTCCTGCAACTTTCCGCTAAATCCATACCTAAATGCTTAAAATTGTACTTGTGACGTTTTCGAGCTTTTCAAGCTGAGAAATGTAATTTATGTATTTTTTTAAGCTCTTTAAGCTTAAAGAGTTAGTTCTTTCATGCTTCTGAGCTGCTTGAGCCCCAAAGTCTGATAGAAGTTAAATAAAACATTATGAATGAAATTTTTAGACATCAATTACTTTTGAAGGAATAAACCGATTTCACGCAGTTGGCTGTATTCCGTGCAGTTATTAGAACCCTGTTATTTACTTTAAAACAAACATTGATGGGACTGAAATTTCGGAGTAAATCGAAAAAATCACTTTTTTTACAATTTCGTCAACGATAACTTACGAAAAGAACAACAGATTTTGACCAGCTTGGCAGCGATCGATGTGGTTTTTTTATGTTAAGAGCTGATTAGTTTTTGAAATTGATTAGTGGAGCCGTTAAAATGTTATTCCTAAAAAGCGACATTTCAAAAAATTTTTTTTAGATTTCTCAAAATTTACCATTCTGAATCGATCTAAATTGTATTCAATACTCAAGTCATTTCAAGCCCTTTCGATTGGCGCCAACTGCGATGAAATCAGTCAAGCCGACCGGGTAAAAAAATTTACTTATAATTGGATATGATTATATATGAAAAATGGCCCTATATAATTATTATATATAAGGTACCCGAGGATAATAAGGCTTGTCGGGTAATAATGCCTAAGTGATAGAAATGCTATTTAAAATAACCGCTTCCGCTACAGATTTCTCTAGTAAAAGCGTCTAGCATAGAAATGTCGCTACAAGTTTATAGACTCCCGATTTAACGTTTCTTGTCTTCTATATTTCATTATCTATCATATGCTGAAGAAGCGCAGAAGAATTCCTAAAAAACGATTTAAGTAAATAGCAAACATTTTCTATAATTTTATATTTAATAATTTGAAATCATTGTTCTAATTTTATCAACATCTTAAAAAGTTTTGTTGCACAATTTAAGTGATGATTGATCTCTAATACCAATTTTATCAAGTATAGTATAACTATTTTCAGTATGTATAACCCGCAGGTTTTATTACCCTACCGTAGTAAAATAAGGCCTATTAGCAAGGTTTTTGAAAAAATTCAATTTCGTGTTTGTCTATGGTGAAAATTACCATTACTCCATAATATTTTATGGCTAATGTATTAATTTGAAAATTAATGATACACTGCAATAATTAAATGCGATATTTTCGATTTTTTTCAAAAACTCCCTTAACTAGGCCTCATTACCCGCCGGTACCTAATACTAATACATGAATCTATAGAGTTTTTCCCGATTGTTCCGTTAAAACTATTAAACTATACATCCGAATTAATAATTAAATTAATTACTTATTACTTGAGGTATTCCGTAACGAAAACACCTCGAGATAAGAGATTTCTCGAACGTAGCCCAGTAGACTCAACAGTCTACGTTGTGGGATTTGGACTGCGTTGATGTTCTCATAGGTTAACCTGAGATGCAACGTTAGCAAAATATCATTATGTAAACTCTTTGTAAAATTATTCATTAGCATTCTGCATCCAGACTTCTTCTGGAGCAATCAGTTTGAGGACTGAGCAGAGAAGCAATCTCTGCTGGTCTGAGACTCAACCTGCCTATTCCTTTTCAATAAACCTTATTAACTGTTAATCAATTGAAATGAATTCTTATTAAATCCTCAACCCAAGGTTGAGAGCGCTTATCAACGTTCCACCCTGGTTCCTTTACCTGGAGCGCTAGTCAGCGTTCAGGTATTTCATCCTCCAAATATCATACCTATTACCCTCAGGGTTCGAGCGGAGAAATCAGTGACGTGATTCACCTGGAATCTATTGATTGGCTACTGAGGTCAAAACTTGAAATTAATTATTTGAAAATTGTTAACCCAAAATTTGGGAACGTAACAGCATCCATGTAGACGATGCATTGGCTTGATGGATAGGCTGACTTTTTTATCAGTGTTGAATCTCTGATGTGTATAGCAGAGGCGTTAATGGTTAGAAAAAATCATAAAAAACTAAATTTTGAATTTTAACTTTTCTAGTTTAAATTTAAACTAATAAATAAATCTATAGAGTTTTTTAAGGTTGTTCTGTTCAAACTATTAAATCATAAATCCGAGTGAATTGTAATTATGCATCTGTGCAGAGAATACATTGACTTGATGGATAGCTAACTTTTTTATCATTATTGAATTTCTGAAGCTTATAGAGGGGGCGTTAATGGTTAGAAAAAATCAAAAGAACTAAATTTTGAATTTTAAATATTCTAGACATGAAATCGAAAGAGAAAATTTTTGGGGTTTGCTTAGAACAAATAAGAGTGTATTGTAAATAAAGTTTTAATCCCGAAATCGGTTGTGGGGCTGCTGATGAAAAAGAAAAAATGAAAATTTTGATCTAAAACTCTCACAGACTTAAAATTTAATAAGAGTTTCAAATTTGTTAAATTAAGGTCGCCTATAATCAGATTTTGCAAAATTTTAGTCTCAGAAGAGATTGTGGAGGCGTTAAAAATCGGTCAAATTTTTGTCTTTCTTCTGTTATCTATTACTTATATTCTATTGTATTATTTCTGCCATGTAGAGATCAGCTAAGAACGGATTTTAAAAAATTGCTTTCCCAAAGAAGTTTGCGGGGGCGTAAACAATAAAAAACTCCCGTTTTTAAAGTAAACTCTTACAGACTCCAAATTTAGTAGGAATTTTCAGTAAGAGATATAAAAAATAAGGGCCTGGAAGTTGGAGCAAAACAATTAATAATCAAAAGAGAGCGAAATTCACTCAAAAATACCTAGCAATAAAACGATCGCGAGAAAATTCACGCGCATAATCTAATTTCACAGCCTATGAATTATATATCAAAAATAAATTTGACAGATAAAACACGTGTTATTTGTCAAGAGAAGATTATCTCAAAACGAATTTCAAAAAATTTGGCTTCCGATAAGGATTGTGAAAATGGGTGTTAATATCAAAAATTTTTATCTACAAGCTGTAACTTCTACAGACTCTAAATTTGGTCGGAATCTTTGTGTATGGCGTCAAGTTTAGCTAAATGGATTGTTTTGAATTCTAATTCAAAAAGGGATTGCGGGGGCGTTAACTATGAAAATCTCTCATTTCCAAACAATAGTTTCTACGGACTCAAAGTTTTGTTGAAATCTTTTATTTATACTGTAGAAGTAATCTCGAATAGTATCTTACGGAATTCCTCCCCCACATAGAAGTGCGGGAGTGATAATTGTCATAAAATTTATATTCTTTCAATACAATTCTACAGATATAAAATTTGATAGAATTTTTAGAAAAACAGGAAATTACAGGAATATCAGATGAAAATGATTGCTTTTCCGAAACACTTAAGCTGTGAAAAAGAAATTTGGCTACTAATTTTAAGAGAATTCGTAAAAAGCATGTCCAAATAATTGTCTATGGAAAATTAATGTCACAGAGGAAATTTTAATTAACAGCAAAATTCGTCGCACTTTAAGTTAGGCAGATTTCAATTTCACTGATAAGACCTGCAATTATTTTAACTGAAACTTTCAATGTGCTTGCACATTGAAAGTAACAACGAGTATTAGCTAGAATAACCACATAGATAAAAGGTACAGGCGAATTCGATGGAATTTGGAATATGTGCAAGTCAAAACAATACTTCAATTAAATTTCAAATTCAGATTTAAAAATACATTTCTATAAAATGCCCAGTGGAGCGGTCGGGTAACAGCTAGTCGTACATAATTATATCCAATCAAACATAATTATAAGCAATTATATATAATCATATTAATTTTTTCAAGAAATGGATCAAGAATTAACTTTTTCAATTAAAGTCAAACCAATGTGATTCGTGGTATGATGTAGTGATCGGAAACTATTTTATTTGATAAAAAATTTCGGGCGTCCGCTGGATTTGAACTCGACTCGTCCTGGTCATCAGTCCTGTGTGCTGCTCAGTGGTCCGAATCATATAATGTACATGACAGAATCTATTAAATGCATTCAAATTGTAACCAGGGTGGTTAGCCCGGTCCAATTGGTCACCCCGTCCCTCCTTAAAAAAGGCGCCACTGGAATTTTAGACACGGTGTCCCAGAAACCGGGGAAGCATGAGAGGGTAAAGGTTGGGTCGTGAGAAGTTCGAGAGGGCAGGAAATAATGCTAAGAACATTATTAATAACAAATAGAGTGATTTATTCAAATTCAATAACAAAATTAATAATTTTCGAATTCATTGCTAACACTTACTTCTAAAAATTAACTTACAAATTAACTTAACTGCCCTAGCGGTTTAGGCACCACCGTCAAAACTCCGAGTAAACTTGGCTGAAACTCGGAGTATCGATGGAGTTTAAGTAGCGTTGTGGCGAAGCAAACGCGGAGTTTCGTGTGCAGTTGCGACACGAAATTTAGGTGGAATTTTGTCGGAGTTTTTATCGAGTATTACACGTGTTTTAACAGAGTTTTCACAGAGTGCTACCGTTTTTCTCACGGAGTATCATCGGCGTTCTCGCGGAGTATCTACGAAGTTTTGCTGATGTTTTTACGGAGTATCCACGGAGTTTTGTTGGTATTTTTTTCCAACAAGTAATTAAGAGAATAAAAAGTAATGAAGAAATAATTGATGTACATTGTTTTTTAATCTTCTCTGAAATCATATTAATAATATTTAAAAAAATAAATATTTAAATAAAATAAAAAAAAAATACTGGTCTCTGTGGGATTCGAACGTGATACTTTATGATTGGAAGTCCGGCACGTTACTAACTAATCCAAGTCGAATTTATAAGTTTATACCTTTTTACACGCTTTTTATTAGCTTCACTTGTATGTATGTTTGTATGTTTGTTTGTAACCGACTTCTTTGGGCGCGATTTTGACCTACTTTAAACGGCCAAATTTCGTGCAAACTTTGTAGATTTATCGAGGACCGATGACAATACACTAATTTGATAAAGTTATTCCATTTTTCAATTCGCAAAATAAGATTTTTGTTAATTTATATAATTTTCATCTATAGTCAATAAGGCAGAAATTTTAATTTCCAACCATTATCTTTAGCTGATTTATCCAATGTTAACAAATTTTCGAACACTAAAGAGAATTTTTAAGTCAACAAAGCATGTAATAGTTAAAAAAAACTAAAAATAAAAGTTTTTATAAACAAACAAAACAAAAAAGTAGAAAATAAATAATAGTTTAAAAAACTAAAAAACACGCTTTTTATAGAAAACCAAACTAAAAAAATAGAAAATAAGTTTTAATGAATTTAATTTAAAAATAGTGTTAAAAATTTCAATAAATATAAATTAACAATAGTGTGAATAAAAAAAAATTTATTTTATTTAAAAAAAAGCGTGGGGTCCATGGTGTCAATAGTTATAAATATTTTATTGACAGATATGAGTAGAGTGATTATCATTTTGATAATATCTTAAAAAGCACCTCACGCTTTTTTTTAAATAGCGTGTACTCTGCAGAAACTCCGTGTTCCTTCCGAGTTTTCACCGGGTCATCAATACCGTTAGGGTGTGAGAACCTCTCACCTACGCAGGCCACTTGCCAGAAAATCTTACAACTAAATATCATTCAACTCTTTATTTTCTTAAACCTCATCAATCTGACGGAATACCATAAAATCCCATAAATTACCTCTTTAACCTGACGGACTACCATATACTATCCTAAAATTTACCTTTGTTAATTTTCTGGTTACAATTAAATGGTAGTTCGTCAACTTGACGGACTACCATATAACCTATTAACTATCATTAAAAACTTATTTCCGATTGCGCCCCCGACCTGGGCATCTACGCAGCGTCTATACAACGTTTTCTAAGTGACTGCCTAGGAAACAGAGGAGCTTACCATGAATAACTATACAGCACTGTACTTACACGCACTCACTTAATTCCATATAAAAATCGTCCACCGGACGCAAACTTAATTCACCATTTTACAAATTACTAAATTTCTCCTAATTACTATTCAACTAAATTCCGGATTTTCAAACTCTCATAATTCACAAATCTTAACGCCTAGCATTTATTCAATACCAAATATCGATTGACTAATTTAATTCATTACTAAATTCCTTAATCAAATTTCTTGAGTAGATTCATGAATCAATTTTCTTAACTAAATTCTGTGACCAAATTGATTTATTGAATTCATTAACCAAATTTATTAATTAAATTTTTCAAATAAATCAATAAATGTAATTTCTTTAATAGACTTCTTCAATTAAATTCAGCCCACCGGCCTAAATTTAATTCCACAAAATTCTCAATTTCAACTACTGCAACTTAACGCGTCTTATTTAACATTCAACTACAGAAAGTTCCAGAAAAACCTAGTCTATTTGAATTTTACAAGATCATTTATTATTCCAAATTTTATTGTGAACAATTCTAACTAAATTAATTTATTACAGTCAAAAGGCCTATAAAAAATAACTAATAAATGACCACCAGTAAAATAATAATAAATTAACTAAAATAATTGTCACAAATATGAGACCCGTGACAAATAATTTACGCATAAAAGAACCTAATTATATAAAAATAACGCTTGAGACAGTAGCAATCATTAATTTACGAGAATTAATTACAATTATTCCAGCCTCTTAATTTACTAAATTAAGTTTTGGTCTAAAATAATTGTAAAATTACCTGAGACTTAACTTTTCCAATTCTCCAACGGTGACTGGTGTTCTGGTCAAAACTGGAGGGATCAGTGGCTGGTTCGTCTCACTAGTCTCCAATGAATTAGCTGGCTCTAAATAAAGGGTTTCTAAATACCAGTTTACAAATCGGCTACCTTCTTGATGGCTCTGTATCTTGATGACAATAAATACACTGACTTTAACTGCATTTCCAAAAGCCCACTGGCTCAAAAAAAGTCACAGGCTCAAAAGCCTCGATCTCTCTTCTGCCGGCTCTTTAATAACCCCCAAACTCCATGTTATCGAACTTTCTTATTGGTATCCCGGTTCATTATCCGGGCATAGCAGTGGGGACTTTCGATTCGCACACCCGGTGACAAGTCGAAACTACTCCTGAAAATCGAAATGTAAGGCAAAGCCCTTGCCTACCGTGGGATCAATTACGTGGTCGATAATGATCCGAGGAAGTTCGATTTTCCCCGATACGAAATTTAAACCCAAGAAAGAACATACAAATTTCATAAAATTTTTTAAAATCATATAAGACTTAATAAAAGCAGTATGTATTTAATGGATTGTTCATTTTGACTATTGTTAATTTTTAATCTTTATTGTTTATTGTAATAGCTAACAAGAATGAAAACCAGCATCCCCATAGTATCATTATATTAGATAATGAAAAGCTATTAAAGATGTCTGAAGAAATGTAAATTTTTTTCTTCTCACTAAGAAAATCAAAGATTTTCAAAAATCAGAAAGTTATTAGTTTCACCCCATTTTGGGAAAATCGAATTCTCATCAGATCTCGAGGTTTTGAGGTCTTAGGAAGCTTCCCTGACTATTCCTGAGAGGGTGTCACTATGTCTGTAGTGTGTGTGTGTGTGTGTGTGCGTGTGTGTGTGTGTGTGTCAGTATGTAAGTATGGTAAACCTCTTGTAACTTTTAAACGGTTGGACTGATTTTATCGCGGTTAACGACATGCCAAAGGGCTTGGCCAAACTTGAATTTTGAATACAATTCGGACCGATTTTAACCGGTAAATTTTGAGAACTCTGAAAAAAACTACAAAAAAAATTTTTTTCAAATGTGGTTTTCTTGGAATAACTTTTAAACGGCTCTACCGATCAATTCTAAAAACTAAATATCTCTTAATATCAAAAAATCACGTCGATCCCTGCCAATCTGGTTAAAATGAGTTCATTCGTTCATGAGTTATGGTTGTCGAATGAAATCCGAAAAAGTGTTTTTTCGGAATTACTTTGAAATTCCTCTTTGAATCAATTAAAACTTGAACATCCTTCTTGAAGCTGAATAAACTGCGTTGAATGTTACTGCGGTTTGATAATTAAACTGCAATAATTATGATAGCAATTTTGAGTGCTTAAGTATAGAATTAGCGGGAAGTTACAGGGATGGCCTTTAGGATCAACTGTCATCCCAATTTTTTTTTAAACTGTTCTAAATTTATATTGTATACGTTTTTTGTTTCATAAAGCTCTTATATATTCATTCAAATCTCCGTGTCTATGAATTTCAGTTCGTTTTGAAAAGAATTGCACATGTTGATCATTTTCTCAAGAGGTGACACTACTGATGTTTTCTTGATATTGCAGTATTCTTTTGCCACCATACATAGTTTGTTTATTCGTATCATAACCTCAGTCACTTCATCTAGTACTGGAACCTCGATCCATAGTTATTTGTGTGTGTTTATTTAGATCAAATAAAAAATATTTAAATATGAATCTGAATCAGGACTTTTTAAATGCTGCAATCCATTAAACTTAGAAAATCATATTGCAAGAAAGGCTTGCTTCTAAAAGGCTTCAACATTTATTGAATTCGAACCGTTTCGATTACTTATATGCACCTTGAAGAAAAACAATGAGTTCTGTAAAATCTTTATCAAATGCTGTAATAAGTGACCGTGATATAAATGCAAATGACTATGATGCCGAAGATAACGAAGATAACAATGGTGTTACTACCGAAAATTATAATGTTAACGATAACTACATTGTAGCAGGTAATTCTGACACTAGAATTGAGAACTTTCTGACATCTGTGTCAGTACCCACTTATTATTCTTCTCCAGATTTAATTTTTTTCATTGGAGTTCTTGACCACTAATCTTAAACCTACTAATCATTATTTTTATCGTGTTAAACTGTCAGGTGAAGAAATCACTCGTACCTTATCAGGGTTGAGTATCGATACTCAATTACCTGTAATTAATCAGGCTTTGCTTTTATTAAATTTAACACCGTTACATCAATACGCAGTAAACGATTCATCTTATTTAAGTAGCAAACATGATGAAATTTGCTCTAATTTTTGAAACTATTAAGCTTAGATAATGGATTTAACCACTAGAGAATTCACTTATCATCAAAATATCCTCAGAATCTGAAAACTATATTTGACGAAAAAGCAATTTCTCGAACTGAAAAATTACAAATTTCAACACTTTTACCTTCTGATTGGAGCATCCAAATGATTAGTGATATAATAGATGTTACAAAGCATATGGCAATAGTATTAAAACAACTGAGGGAAAATAAAGGGATTTTGTCAATGTTTAAGAAAAAAAAAGATAAAGTATTCAAGTATTTCATTACATAACATTTTTTCTGTCTGTCATTAAATACATTGCGTTTCTTTTAAGACGATCCTCATATGACGATTTTAGAGCCAAGGTTATAGAATTTAATAAAAGTGATGAGATCAGGGTAAATTCACCTGGCAAGAAAGATTTTGTTTCTGTTAGAAAAGATGAAGATCAAAAATAGTATGTACAGAAAAAACTTATATTATGTAATTTAAAAGAATCGTATCAAACTTTCAAAGAACAATATCCAAATGAACTGATAGGATTTTCTTGTTTTGCATCATTAAGATTTGTGCTATGTGTTCTTGCCGGATCTGGTTGTACCCATACTGTTTGCGTATGTGCTGATTATCAAAAAGTCAAACTCATGATGTTGGGTAAGTATTAGGGGTATGCGAATATTTGAATAGTTCGAGTAATTCGAAACTTTTTCGAATATTTATTAAATCGAAGAGACGTGGTGTAAGAGTCTCAAGTTGCACTTTAAACATGGTCTAATAGGTTTTTAGTGTTTATAGTACAAGCTCTAATACAACTAGCTATCTCAATTCAATAAATTTCAGTCATTTTACATTAAATCAAGCAATAATTCGACTTTTTTTTACCTAAAATTGGAACGAATTTCGGTTAGTTAATGTCACTCAGATCACAAAGTTGTACCAAATCCAAATATTTAATGTTGACAAAATTCTTTCTCAAAACCCATGTTAAACTTAAATTTCCTGAATTATCGAGGATTTTCAAATTTATTGATAATTATATATCTGGCGCGATTTCATTCTTATATGATAACGAAGGTACATTTTGATATAAGATTAGTTCAAAAAATCGTTATTTTTGTTTTAAAATCCGGACCTAAAACCTTAAAATAAATATAACAAAATATTAGCTTTATTTTCATGATAATATCTATTTTAAAAAAATGTAAACATTGTAGCTTGTAAGTTATTTTCTTTCTTGATTGTCAATATCTTATATTTCATTATTAACATGGTAGAAGTGAGAGTAATATTAATTTATCAATGAAAGAGAAATATCAGAATCTTTCTCTTTATCGCTTCAACTTTTTTCGGATTAAAAATGAAAAATGAAGCTTCAAAAACAGGCTGAATACTTGCAGAAAAATGTAAAAATATAATGCTTAAAAAGAAAGTTCTTAGGGTATCAATACTACAAAATAATTCATTGCTAATTTCTATTTTCTCTCTAAATATGAGTAAAAAAGTTAGTTAAATGTTTTAGTTCACCGGTAATCCCCAGTATTTTTCTGCTAATCCAAAGTAAAAACTGAATCAAATCTTGCCTATTGCTACGTTTTTATCTTTTCAACTCAAAAATAAAACTTTGTGAAAATTAACATTCACGGTAAGAGAATTATGAAAAGGGAAAACGCATGGATAAAATTTATTTGAATTAAAAGTAGTCAAGTCTAATCATTGCTTGATTTGACATGAAATAACTAAATGAAGGTTAAAACTAAGTGTCTTACACAGTTTCGTTTCGAACCTTTTGAACTATTCGAATAATTCGATATTCGACTCGAATTTCGAATCGAATCCTCAGATTTAGTTCGATTCGATTCGAGCAAGATTCGCATTTCCCTAGTAAGTATAACTATAATTATACTCTTAAAATATGCGATTTAATGATTTTATGTTTTAACAGGCTCTAATTCGGCAGTGCTAACTGGTCATGTTGCAAATCCCTTCACGCAGTTTAGTGATTGCTTCAAAATGATCTTATGTGTCAATTCATCATCTGATTGTTATTTGTTAACATGTAAGGATTGTCCCAGAATTGACGTTATTCAAAATCTATTGAACACCTTGTTCGATGAAAATGTCCAAGATATTTCATATGAATATTGGATATCTAATCCTCGTTACAGTCGTGAAATAGTTACAAAAAAGTCTACATAATTTGTCAATATTCTCTGATCATATGAAAAATTTATTACCGCATGATTTTGTTACTAAAAACAATCGGCTTTTTTTAAACAAACAAAACATCGTTGCAAGATCATAACTTCATAGCTATTTGCGATTTTGCAGAAAATTATGCTCTTGTGATACAAGATGCAATGCCAGGGTTTCATTGGAACAATAATCAAGCAATGATTTTTCCTGTTGTAATCTATTTCAAGCATAATGACAAACTTATTCACCGAAGTTTAGTCATCATATCGGATAACAATAATCATGACACTGTCGCCGTTCATGTGGTTCTGAAGATTGTTAACGATTTTATAAAAGAATTAGACCCCAATGCAGCTAAAGTTTTTTACTTTCAGATGGAGCTTCACAACAATTTAAGGACTTTGAGAAATTTGTTAATATTTATTATCACAAAGGAAACTTCAATTTAGATCCTGAGTGGCATTTCTTCCAGGATGACGACTGAACACTAATTTCAAAATTCTCTGACTTTTCCCTGATCAAAAATAAAATTCCAAATCCTACAAAAAAATGATTGTTATTCAAATATTTGCTATAATTGCAAATTGTTGTAAATACAATTTTCGTATGCTAGCATTCATATCTAATACCCAGAATTGAGTAAAAATTTGAAACTATAAATTATGTTATATTTTTTTGCAGATTTCCAACTATTTAAAAAAGATCCATTTCTTTCGATTAAATGTTTATAACTTTTGAAAATACAATGATTGATATTATTATTATTATCATTATTCATTGAGAAGTTAACTTTTTTTTCATTATTATCAATGATCCATACATTTAGTTTTTTTGATATTATTGATCACAAAAAAAAAGAAATATAAATAAAGAAATTAAATCACATCAAATAATATTAAGCATTGTCTACAGTACGATTTTTAGAATGCTATAGAAATAATAGAGAATAAACTATAAATTTCCTTGACCCAAGTTAAAACTCCCTGACTTTTTTTATTGATTATTCTAGAAATTTCAAATTCCCTGACATTTCCAGGTTTTCCAGATAAATCGCCAGCCTGAAATTTTCGCAATAGCACATGTCAAAGGGCTATGTGATCGTATTGAAGGAACGATAAAAAAAAGCAGCAAAAGCAAGCCTTCAACGGCCACTTGATGACCAAATAACCACACACGGAGAGAATTTGATGTTAATACTACTATCCGAGGTTAATACTACTATCCGAGTATTGTAAAAATAGCCTTTCTAACATGATTGATTGTAAGAACTATCCAGATTGTTAACTGTACCACCCAGATAGTTAAATTTACCATCTGAATAATAGTTATTACCACCTGGCTGATAACTTAAAGATCGTAAACTTAATCACAATATATGTTAACCGCTAACATCATGTTAATTATAAATTCTACAATCATGATGGTAATTATAACCATCGCATCTAGTAACATGATACACTTTTTTTATACATATATATAAATGTATAAAATATATAAAAAAATTGATGTAGATACTGAGATGAAAGGTCTTGATGAGTGTAATGCCGGGGTGAGCTTCTGTCTTTAAAAATGTCAATAGTTGACAACATAGCAGTTTCAGATCTTAATTATTGACATTTTTCAAGATATAAGCTCATCCTGATGTCCCCCTCATCAAGAGCTCTCATTTGAGTACTTACAGGTATTTTGATATATTTTTCATATATACATATATATAACATATATAAATATATGAAAAATTGAAGTGGGTACCCAAAAGAAAAGTCTCGATGAGTGTAATGTCGGAATGAGCTTATATCTTTAAAAATGTCAATAGTTAACAAGATATAAGGTCATTTCTTAATTATGTATCTACAGATAGAGCATTTTCTAATGCAGCCTAAAACTAATCATGAAAAATCGACAATCGATGAGAATGATATGAAAGCTTAAAAAGGCGCAAATTCAAGTCAAGACCTTTGCAATGACACTAAATTTTAATAAAAAAAACCGATTTTATCATATAACTATAGTGGAGAAAAAATTTTTGTTATTTTCTTAATAATATAGATATAATTTTTTCAATACTCACTCTAATGTCAAACATTAGAATGTTATTATATTTTGACTGTAAAATCGAAAACGTTTAGTTTTTTATACTTCCTGTGTAGTTTTTATATGATTGCAATCATGATGATTTTAACTATCTCCGATGGTAAAAATTACAATTTACATGATGAACCGTATCATCATATTTGTTGGAATTAACATACATTGATGGGTGCTTTTTAAGATATTCTAAAAATGATAATCACTCTACTCATATCTGTCGATAGAATATTTATATCTATTGACTCATGCACCCCACGCTTTTTTTAAAATAAAATACATTTTTTTTAATTTACACTATTCTTAATTACATTTATTGAAATTTTTAACACTATTCTTAATTTAAATTTATTAAAACTTATTTTCTATTTTTTTGGTTCGGTTTTCTATAAAAAGCGTGTTTTTTAGTTTTTTTAAACTATTATTTGGCAACTAACTTACCAGCATGCACATTGTTAGTGTTAGATAAATCGTCTCAAGATAATGGTTGGAAAATTAAAATTTCTGTCTTATCGACTAAAGACAAAAATTATAAAAATTAACAAAAATCTTATTTTGCAAATTGAAAAATGGAATAATTTTATCAAATTAGTGTATTGTCATCGGTCCTCGATAAATCTACAAAGTTTGAACGAAATCTGGCCGTTTAAAAAGAGACAAAATCGCGCCCAAAGAAGTCGGTTACAAACATACAGACATACAAACATACAAATATACAAACATACAAACAAACATACATACAAACATACAAACAAACATACAAGTGAAGCTAATAAAAAGCGTGTAAAAAGGGGCATATAGTATTAATTTACAAGCGATACTCATTGTTTAACAATTAAACCAGCGCTTCTGTTCACCTGCTTTGATTTCTTATTTCTCTCCCGCAAATTCGGATCGCTAATTGATTGCTCTGTGCGGCCCTTGGTTGATTTTCATTTTTAGTAATTTTTAAAGAAATCATCTGGCGTCCAACGGGGTTCCTGATCCAGCCTGTGGTTCACCGGGCCTATTCATTTATCTTTCAGGGCGAGCGTACTCTACTCTACCCGGTCGGTATCTCCGCCTCCGGTTTTAACTCGTCGACGGGGAAAAGTATTATTACAAATATATCAAAATCAATTTCTTTTTAGTAAAAAGGAAGAAATAATAATTATCATAAATTGAATATGTCATGTCAAAAACTTTTTAAAAAGTCTTATAACAAACCGAATGATTAACCTAGCTACAAGTTGGGCTATTTATATTGTTTTGATAGTTGTGTTGATTAATTAATTTTTTTCAAGGTATGGTCTGATTAATTTATTAATTATATATAAAGCTTTTCTGTAGACTATCTCTATGTATAGATGATTGTTATATGATGCCTGAGGAAGTCAAGATACGTGATGAAACGTTGCGAAATTAAAAAATTAAAAAAATTAACACAACAATGTTATGTCCGGAAAAAATATTATATTTTTAATGAAAAAAATTTTTAATAAACACATAGTAAATAGAACAAAATTTTTATCTAGTATTAAATAATACCATCTGGGTTTTTAGAAAGACGAGATATACGCATAGATATACTTCGTACCTAAGCCCAAACTGGGAAATATTCGTCATTATAAACACATTTAAAGTAAATACTATATTTGGACACGTAAGAATAGATAATCGTTAACAATTTATTTTAGATATTTTTACCCAGAAAAAGGGAACCATAAACTTTTTCTTTAAAAAAATAAAAATAAATACTTAACAATAGATAATAATCTACGATAAGAATAATAATTTGAAGTTTCGTAAAACACGTAAAATACGTAAAGTTTACTTAAAGGAAAGCAATAAATAATTTGAAATAAATAATTGAATAGAATAATAAACATAATTAAATAATTGAAAACAAAAATGATAAATAACTCGAAACAGTAGTCAAACCAAAAATAATAAACTAAAACCGAAATAATAAAAGATTCAGAATAAATAAGTGAATTAATTACAAATAAATACTGCAAATTATTAATCATAGGCAAAATTACTCATTATAATATTTCAATCAATTTATTATGATAAAACTAAAAGCAGAATTCAACATAAAAGCTATGTGTATATATGTGTAGGTATAGATGTATATATACGTAGATGAGAGTACAGCATATTTTCGAACCATCCGGAGAGAGGGTAAGAGTCCCAAAAACTCGAGTGTTATTGGGAATAAGTTTCCCCCAACTATCAACTAAGGGACCACCCAAACTCGGACTCGAAAAATTGTTATATACTCTCGCTCTCGTGTCTAGGACATCCTAGTGTTAACATCGTCCTAAGAAAATTCAAATTAAATACAAAAAAAAAAAGAAATAAATATTCAAAAGTGAAGTGCAATATTAAATCAATAATCAATAATTACACCAATCTACAAATATAAAAATCGTAAATCAAGAATAGAATGTTAATCCAAATCAGTTGTAGTGAAACTTATAAAATTAATTGAAAAAGACAAACCAAGTACGATTTTTTAACATTACTTATTGTGTTAAACGGATTTAAAACTAAATATTGTACATAAACTGTAATTTTTGAACGTTAATTTTATTCTTAAACAATATATATATTAAATTTAAACTACAAATCTAATCATTGAAACAAAACCTTTCTTTCTCAATAAATTAAGTCTCAAGAGTTCCCGGTCTATAGGTCTTAATTGACTTGGGCCGAATACTAAATTATTTATTAAAAAGTCCAAATTTTGGACATAACAAAAATAACATAATATTGATCTGTATAAACTTTGACTACTATAATAATAATTTACTGAGATTTGATTAATTCAAGAATACGTCAATTGAAAGTTTTTATAACAAGTAACTGGAGGAGTTTGGTAAACATGCGTATAATAATGTAAGAGAGCTGTCAAGGTTACCTAAGAAACTAGCATCGATGATCAACCGTAAGGTTTTTTTATTAGAATGTAAGAGAAAGGGGATTTTTCCGAAACATCTACAAAATAACGTGGGGTCGATGATTCATCCGTTGCTAGAAGATCACCTGTAAGAGTATCTAGTAGATAGCATCATGAAAAATATTGATAGACATCTATTACCTATAGAGCAATGAGTCAGATTGTAGGTGACTTAGATCCCGATCACCTAGATTTCCATAACCCATAGTTCGATTACCCAAATTATCAATGACGAAGAATTCCCATGAGGTAAATTACCGATTCCTAGAATCCCGATTACTCGGAATCCTATTGCCTAGAAATCTTATTGGATGTAATTCTGATTACTCTGAAATCTGATTGCCTATAATTCTGATACTTCCCTATAGCATAAATTTCTTTTACCTTAATGAAAGAAAGTTAATGTAGATAGATGGGGTCATTGAAATTATCAACGCCTCTATTCTACTCGTAGTAATAATCTAAGTTGAGTGTATTTTACATAATTCATATACTTATTCGTAGAAACAGTGGATAAATTCGCTATTTTAGAATTTCTGCGAACTGGTCTTGATATTTTACTAAAATTTTTAATTTATGTAAAAAAAAAATTTTTTATTTAACTAAAAAAATGTAAATCATAATCATAAGAATAGAAAATGATCATAAATTCAAGAATCTTAATTGATTGCTAATATGTTATTTTTAACATCAGTTGATTGAACCAATATGTACTAAATCTTTTGTTAAATAAAATTTATTAACATTTGAAAAATTTTTTATTAAAAACAACAAATTAATTAATAACAAATCATTATCAATGGTTAATAGTGATTTATTCTAACTCTAATATGAAAAATTAAGTGTTTAATGCATATTTGAACAATTAGTACAATTTTTGTACTCTTTTGACTCACATACATACATAAATATATGCATAAGCTCGTCTCGTTTTCAGAACAACCTGATTTCGAATACTCGTTTCGAGACAGAAATATGTGTCAAAAGCGATTAAATCGATCGTCGCTTCATGCGATGCTTCTATGCCACGGATGAAAAAGCGAGGCTTCTATAGGCTGGCATACTGTTGGTCTCAAGACATAGCAGAATTTCGGAAAAAATGCCACGAGCTCCGTCGGCTAGCAACGAGAGCAGCGAAACGCTCCCTCAATCAAGATCTACATTCGAGTGAGTACAAGCTGGCCAAAAAGAACCTGAATCTACCAATTAAAGCAAGCAAAGCAAAATTGTAGCTAGAGATCTGTAACGACCTTGATGAAGACATCTGGGGTAAAGCCTACCAAATTGTCGCCAAGCGACTTGGAAAGGCTTCACCAGAAGCGCCGAAACCACCTGCCTTAATGAGCAGCATTGTAGCTGAGCTGTTTCCCAACCACCTACTGCGGGAAAGGAGACATTATATAAAAAACAGCGAAACACCTTTCACAACCAAGAAACTACAGGATGCGGCGAAGACTCTTAAGACAGGAAAAGCACCTGGTCCTGATGGTGTCCCAGCATCAGTACTCAAGATTGTAGCCCTGGAATACTCAGATATACTTCTGAACGCTTACAAAGTATGCCTAGCAACCGGCACGTTTCCAACGGCCTGGAAGCGGCAGAGATTGGTTCTGTTAGACAAAGGCAAATGTAGCCCTGTAACACCCTCGTCGTTCAGACCAATCTGCATGCTGGAAATTGGTGGGAAACTGCTCGAGAAGCTTATACAAGAAAGAACTGCAAGCTACCGCATGAGACTGCCAAAACTCCCGTACTTCGGGGCGCCGACATTTCAGTCGCTCCTCTGCAGTAATCACCTCGCTCCAAGAAGCTGAATTTGAGTTCAGTCGTCGGTAACTGACCGGGAGACTCATTACATCCGTCACTTTTCCGCAGTGCAGCTCGACATCTTTGAGATAACTAACTTACTCACACACACTCACGATAATCCTCAATACTACAGCATAATCGTACTCACACAACATAAACTTACAATATTACTCAAATACACTACTACTGGAACGCTACATGAAATGTAACGTTCCACATTATAATATCGCTCTGAGAGCGATATTTTTTACCTGTGTATCAATTCGCAAATCTAATCAGCTCTTAAACTCGAAAAATGACGTCGATTCCTACAATTCGCATCAAATTCTCTTGCTGCAATTAAAAATTTCTAAAGAAGTTTATTTTTAACAACCACTAGATATTTTATTTCAAAGAGCTCGAAAAAGTTCAAAAGTTGTGTTTGTTTAGCTCAAAGAGCTCAAAACTTCGGAATAGATAATGACTTAAACGTTCTGAACTAGTTTATCGTGGAAAATTTAGTTCGTATGTCTTTAGCGCGAAGCGCTTAGGTATGTTTGACGAAGGCCTAAAAATCAAGACTGTAACATTTTGTCATATTAAATCGTATCCTACTTACAATGTTTAAAATTATGTTATGCATAGAATTGATATAAAATTTACATTGTTCCAAAAACTATTTTTGTTCAAGTAGAAAAAAAAATAGCTCAACAGGGATAAAACAGTTCAGTATACTTTTCGGAATTTGTTGGAGTTAAAATTTGGCTTACTTGAATAAAGACTTTATTTTTGTGCTTAGAGCTTATATTTAAACGATGATACGTTTGACTAAAAAAAAAAATAAAATTTTTAAAAGGGAAAGAAATTATTTTCAGTAATGATTGGAAACATTTTAGTACCCACAATATCTTTTTAGTTTCTTTTTTGTACTGCTAGCAAAAATGCGTGAGTTTAATTGTCTAGACCAGAGTATACTGCTTATTGTTGCAATCGTTTGTTTTTGTCGAGTCGAATCGTACATATACGATTGAGTATACACGTGTGTGTGTGTAGAGTAGAATCACGCATGTATTGTGCTATACACAATTACATCTATATCTGTTGAGAGAGAGCGTGGGCGTATGAAATCAGATGACTATATCTATATATTAGCTCTAGCTTCGACTAGAAAATTCTCGAACAATTTTCTTACCGGAATTCGTTTAAATTCGGGAGTCATCGTAGTCGTCAAGTTGCGGCGTAGGCGCAGAACGGTATCGCGCAGATCGGGGCCAGATAGGAAAAACCGAATTGGCTCGTGCGGTGGCCAGGACCACAGAACGGTATCGCGCAGATCGGGGCCAGATAGGAAAAACCGAATTGGCTCGTGCGGTGGCCTGGACCACTAGTTGCTCTGAGGCCCTTGAATCAATAGCAATTTTACGCAGTCGCTCTTGCATATTACATAGCGTATAATACAAGTCATAAGTTCTCACAAGTCATATCATTAAAGTTCAATTTATTTAATATCATTCAATTTATCTTCATAAACTCAGCTGAATCCAGTTATTCACTGATCAACGCAATTTTGTGGAAATTTGCGCGACATTTCGGGTAGACGCCATACATCCGAGCTCTCTCTCTCACATTTTTTGGGTATTGACGGCCCGTGGTTGATCGCGCCGCCTTGGCTTTGATCATTTTATATCATCTTTTGGATACGGACGGCCCGTGGTTGATCACGCCGCCTTGGCTTGATCGTTTCTCTCACACACACATACAAATTAACACGACTCTCAACGAGTCGTTAATATTCGCCTATAATTGGCAATACACATTGACTATCCAACGAGAATAGTTCAATATTATCATAGTTACGGTCCTGCCCTGACTAAACAACAATAGTTACGGTCCCGCCCTGACTAAATAACAATTACACATTCATACACAATTTTTCTTGTACTTATCGTCGAGGAGGTTTTTTTATCTGGCTTCGACAGATTTTTCCTCCTCTGGGACAATAAATTTCTTCCTGTTGTCCCAAACATCGAGTGTAATTTATTTGAAATTCCTCTCCGTCCGAAATATTAATCAAATTAAAATTTAAAAACTTGAAGCACGAAATCTCGGCGCTTTGACGAGCTTTCGACAAAACAGTTTTGTTGTATTTTTGTTTTTAAATCAATTATATTCTATGATGTGAATCGATATTCAACGGATAAGAATTATATTCAATATATTTTCATTTTAATTACTTCAAGAATTAAAAAGATTTAGTCTATATTAAAGTTAAGCAAAGTTTTTCGTTAATAATTTATCTTACTCCAACTTTTTTTAAATTGGTTTTATATATAATGAATCTTACATTCTTTTCTATCAAAAAAATAAGTTAAATTACCTAAAAAATTCGGCAGTTCGGAGATCAGGCAGTGGAGGAGTTCGTCCGACATTAAATAAGAATTTATTTTCATGACGTGCTCCAATTAAGGGAGTAGGCGGAGGCGCCCCACCTCCATTAACTGAACTAATTTCATTGTTGAATAACGTTTGTGATGGGGAAGACTGAGTTGTTGGACCAGTAGTGTGCGGGGAAGTGGATATTGTTGAGCTCTTAAAGGAAGCTTCTGCATTTTTTCCTCCACCCTTCTCTATGGTTGATGTTGAATTTGAGACAGCTGGTGGTGATAATTCTAGTGAATCATCTGCTAAATCCATACTATCATCGTGCTGCTCACTGTCCGTCGTCGTTATCTGTATATCAGGTCAAGCATATAATTCAATTATTACCATTTTGTACTACCATTAGTCATCAGTCATAATTAGTAATTAATCGGGTACGTTTTATGTAGATGCTTTACTTAATTTAACGTTTAATTAGTCATATTGGATGTGTCATATTGTGCTTAGCATAAGTGTAATATCTTGTTAAAAAATATTATCGTGGTCACAAAATGACAACCTTCGGATTGTAACTATAAAACAAATAAATGATTAAAAGCAGTAAAATTATTGCAAACTTTAAGATAACTCGCGAAATGTCTTAAGTTTTGAATAATGAATAACTTCGGTTATCGATCAAAATAAAACAATATTTGTTAAATTTCAGGTGTTTCCAAGCCATGGAAAATTTTGCATCATTAAACATGCACAAATCGTGTGTAACGATACATGAAGACAAGATATTTTTGTAAAGTTTATAGGTAAACGTTTATTTATGTATAAATTTGTAATAAAAATTTGTGCACAACATTTTTTTGACGCAATGACATCAGAAAATTTTTTACTGCACAAACTGTGAGAAAAAGTGGCCTGAAGTTTGACTACAATGACACATTTTGTATTATTTGATAAAAGAATTACCTAGCTTTAAAATAAAATAAAACACCATTCGGCAGCCGATGTAAAAGTAGATTTGCTTAGTGAATTAAATTTATTGTTTATGAAATAATATTAGCAAAAATATCGTCCAAGATAGCGGACCTACCGCAACAGGGTTCCGATACGTGCAACGTTTCTAAGTGCCATTCTAACATGAAAGTGCCAAACATTTAAAGATCTCACGAGCCTGCCAAAGGCAGATGAAGTTTGATCTCAATTACGCGAGTGTCTCGTACCAGAGATTACGAAGGTAGTATCACTACTTCTATATCTTTGACCACATTTTCAGAACTATGAAAAGAATAAACACTATCGTTACCTGATTACCGCGACGCTTCCTTGCAACTATTTACTTATTTGCATAGAGCTTTTCAATTTTTAACTTCCCGCTAAGAAAATTAAAAGGCCATTCGGTAGCCGAAATGGAAGTAGATTTCATAATTTGAATTAGAATAAACTTTTAATTTGCTGTCATTTCGGACATAATTGATTAAGGAAGATAATGAAGCATGTGAATTGAAGCTTATTTAATAAGCTTTCAGATACAATTTCCGAAGTTATCGCATTCAAAAGTTATTGCAACAAAAACCAAAAAAAGTTGAATTTTTTCGCGAATTTTGAAATTTTTAATCTCCTCTTATTGGTGATCTACTTGATTGAGGGAAATAAATTAGCATGGAAATTGAAGGTTATTAAATAAGCTTCAAGATACAATTTACAAAAATATGAAAAGTTATTGCATTCAAAAGTTATTGCAAGGAAAACCAAAAGAAGTCGAATTTTTCAAAATTTTTTGAAATTTTGAATCAGCTCGTATTTCTAAAATAACCGACCGATTCAGCTCATCCTCGAACTTAACCTCGGTAATTATACGTAGAATATGGACGCTAAGTTTAATGAAGATCCGTTAAAAATTGAGAGAGTTAGAGTAGAGACAAGGCCGGTTATATCGTATATATATGTATATACATACATATATAAACTTTTGAACCATATAGATTTTCTGACTCAGATTGACGAGCTGAGTAAGAATATACAAAAAATTTTTGAAAATTCTGACATGAGGACCAATGCAATAGTTAGATTTCTAT
>JZSA01000605.1:0-46846 GCA_000956155.1 Cotesia vestalis | reverse complement strand
TATATATATATATATATATATATATATATATATATATATATATATATATATATATATATATATATATATATATATTGAGACACTACAAAATGTCCCGACCTTATCAGCCTGGCGAACTACCACCCTAAATTTTCGTTACCGACACTAGCTAAAATAATAGGTAGTCCCGTGACGTCACAAGACGACACGAGGAGGGGAAAACGGTCACAAACCCCAATACTTGTGCGGTGATCGACACTTCGATCTATCCCCCGGTGTAAACCACCTCGTTAGATATTCAAGTCAATTTACCACTATACTACTATTACTACTAATAGGTGGCTACTCACCAAAACTTATAAAATCTATAAAATCTATTGTTTAATTAATAAGTTTATATTATTATTCTTTATATTAAATTAATACCATTGCGTTTATAATTAATAATTAATCAATTATAACCTCGAATATAAGTAAAGTATTTATACAACCAATTTATTGTATTTCGTTACCGGATATAATAAATTTAATTAAAGTGTTGATTTAGTGAAATAAAGTTAAGTTTTGTCATAATTTTATCGCTAACCAATCTTCATTTATCAACCATCAACATCTATTCTGCGTAATTTCATACAACCACATACAAAGCTAATCAAGGAGGAAGGACCATCTTTGCAGTAAAATTTGTAAGTAATTAAAACAAGTTAACTGGCACACGTGGGAACTTCTGTCCTAAAAATTAATTAATCAATCTATTAAAACAAAGACAATCATTAATACACTGGAGCGGAATATCCCAGGGCAGTGGACTAAAATTATAACGAAATCTAGGCGATTATTCTTTATCCGCGAGGTTTAGTGGCCTAAAGAATTAAATTTTTCAAAGAAGCAAAAATTTAGTGTTTCAATATATATATATATATATATATATATACACGGAAAAAACAACATTTAACTGGTTTCCATGTTGTACGGATCCTAGTCCCACCTATAGTGAAAAAAATGTACAAATGGCTACTACTTAAATGTACATTGTGGTAGGTTAAATTTTCGTTTATTTAAGTTAAATCCGACCTGTAGCTCAGAGCCATCTGAGATTTATTTGTCTCAGGCGGTTGTCAGTGCCGCGCACATGGTCGTCAGTCCCATGTTACATAGAAATGGCATCCGTTTGAAATTTAACTAGAATCTCTCCGGCTGGTGTCGCTACTATAAAATATCAAACTCTCGATCATATTCATCTGAACAGAGTCCCATCTAATAATTTTTTTTTCGTGAATCACTTTCAAGTCAAAAAGAATACGTATGAAGTACGAATCGAGCGAGCATATTGCATAAGCCTTTAAATAATAATTTTTCGCTAAAAAAATAAATCTTCTGAGATTAATTTATTATATGTTAATAGTGATAAAAATATATTCAGATATTTTTGACCCGAATTAAAAAAAAAAACAAGTAAGTAAATTAAAGTACTTTTTTATAACCTTAAAAATTGCAAAAATTATTCAAGGTTATTTTTTAATATTAAAATTAATATTATTTATAATTTGAAATTGTTTTTCTATAAATTTTGGTGGTTGTGCATGGAATGATTTTCAAGAACTTTTTTTTTTAATTCTTTAATTACGTCATTCTCACTTTTTTCTTTATTTTTATATTTTATAGGCATGAGTGGGCCAGAGATCCCGGTTAATTCTGACACATCCAGTGAAAATCTGTCTAACAATGCTTTGCCTCTTGGAGAACAGAACATTCAAATAGATAATTTTGCTAATTGTCAACTTGCGCAGACCTTTAAGATTATTTGTCACAATTGCAAGGATCTTGTAGATTCTAATTCAATCAATTACGTTTCTGAAAATTTAGATTTAGATTCTTATTTAAAAACTACTTATAGAGGCAATCTCGTTTTGAGTTATTACACAAAATACAAAAGCTTATCTGACAATCTTACAAATTATGTATCGGAATTAGTTGTTCAACGAGAAATCCTTTCAATACTAAAATCAAAAAAAGCGACGTCTGAAACTCCGTTAAAGAGATTAGAGTAAGATCTTGTTAATGTTCTGAACGTAACAATTTTCATTACAATCTATCTTATTTGAGTCTTAACAAGAGAGTTCACATCTAATTATAACATAATATTGCTTACTTGTCTTTATTTATAACTTATTGTATTTATTTTCTTATTCTTTTCATTTTATCTTTTATTAATTTTGATTATAATTGCATGTATAAATCTGTAAAAATATTAACTATTCTCAGAATTTCTGTGATTAATTTTTTAGATTTCCAACGTCGTTATTAAAAAAATTAGCTGAAGAACTCAGTATACGTTTTGGCGGTCGAGTTGAAGTTTATTATTCTCCAGGTGTAAGTGAAGGGGTGAATAAAATAAACCCTACTGGAAAATTACAAAATCAAGTAAGTTACGTCCGAAAGCAATTGTATGAAGCAGGATTACTTATAACGTCTGCAAGACAACGTTCTTCGTCAGTAGAAACAACAAGTAGTGAGTTAAAATTTTTGATTTTTTTTTTTAATTATTAAAGAATGATTGTTTCTATATTTACAAAATTCAATTTTCTTTAAAGCGACTAAAACTTCAGAGGCAAATCTAAAAGTACTCACCAATAAAAATTTCACTGATTGGGACGCTATACAAAATGCTTGGACGGATACATATTCTTGTAGGCAGCAGTTGAGGGCCGATAAACAAGATAAACTAATAGAATTTAGTCTTTTCCCGTGTTTAGCTGATGCTGCCGCTGTCAATTTGGTAAGTTTAAACAATTTTAAGAAAACATATATTTTATAAAATCATAAAAAGAAAATTATGATTATTTTATCTCATCTTTCAGATCAATGACGACTTTACAAGTACATTCCAGAATTTAACACCACTAAGTGACTCTTGGGCACAAATTCGGCCAGCTTTAGAAGAATTTATATTATCTAAAAGAATAGATAATATCAATTATTCTGGTTCGATACATGAGCTTTTTCAATTACCTGATGGTTTGTTTTGACCTCGAGATTTGAAATATTTAGCAAGATAATAAAATTGATTTAATACTTTTTTACTTTCAGCAAATAAAGATGCTTTAATCCTTGAGCTACTTCTTGATGCAATAAAGTCTACAGCGTTGAGTTCATCAAAGCGACGCAAAATAGACGAAACACAACCCATCGATGATAAAAAAAAGGATATTAGGGAGTCTTTCGTCCTTAATGTTGAGGTAAATTAAATTCATTTAAATTTGTTATCAAAAAATTTTTTTTTAAATGTAAAATAATTATTAATTATTTTATAACAGAGTGAAGACAACTTGGATTCCGAAATTAAAAGAAGAACCGATTTGATAACTTCACGTAAAGAATCAATCTATCCATACATGGTTTTTGTTGGATCTTTTACATCACCCACGAAATTTTACGTCAGCGTAAACCAAGTTAAATATTTGTGTGATACAGCAACAGAAGCGTTAGACTTAGCATTTAAAGTTTTTGCCATAATTAACTGTCCTTTTTCAAAATCATCTTGGAATGTGTGGTTACTAATTAAAAAAGTTGTTTATAAAATTTCATCTAAAGAAAAGTCATCAGTTCCCCTGCAGAAAGCAATTACTTTTATTGAACAACATTTGAACCTTAAAATTGTTTAATTTGATAAAATGGATCCGAGTAAATTCATAAAAGATTTGAATGAGTCAGCTGCACTTTTTGTTGCTAAACTGTACGACTTATCTGATTTACCCAGGAGTCGTGTTAGTACTATAATAAACGACATAACTGACATTTTGCAACATTCATCAATAAAAATTTTATTTAATCAACTGTTAAATAGATTCAGACAACTTGGTGAGTCATCAAACAATATCGCTGCTTATGCTACAATGCTAAATACATTATTAAACCCTTTCAGCTCACTCAGTACCGAAAATCAATGTTTACAATACTTTAAAAATTGTCATACATATATACCACCAGTCGAAGTCAAAATTGGAGAAAAATGTATCTATAAGTCTGAAGATGACCATACAACAATAGCTATTAGTGATTTATATGTCCACGTAATACCCTTAAGAAATGTTTTTACAAAATTTTTTCATCTGCCACACATTTTCGAAGATACAAAAGCATACCTGAATACCCTAGAAAATGAAAATATTATAATATCGAACGTAACTCAATGTAGTACTTGGAAAAATAAAAAACTTATTTTTGGTAATAAACTTGTTTTCCCAATTTTTTTATATCAAGATGATTACGAAACTAATAACGCATTGGGCAGTCACAAAGGATTGGGAAAATTGGGGACAGTTTATATAATTATTCCATGTTTACCACCACACTTGCAATCTAAAGTTGAGAATATTTTTCTGTTAGCTCTATATAAAGTCGACGATTTACAACATGTTCCTTTAAAATATGTACTACACTATGCTGTCGAAGAATTAAAATATCTAGAGTCAACTGGAATTACTATTAATACTTCAGCAGGTCCAACACAATTATATTTTTCACTAGCCGGAGTTATAGGAGATAATCTTGCGATCCATACGCTATTAGGATTTGTTGGAAGTTTTTCGTCACATCATCCATGTAGATTTTGCTACATTAAACGAGATGAAATAAACAGAACATTCAATGAATCTATGTGTAATTTGCGTACAGTAGAAAATTATAATGCAGATGTATTAAAAAATACACCAAGTGGAACAGGTGTCGCTAGACAATCAGTGTTACATGATATAAAATCGTCAAATACTATCGAGCTTCTGACAATTGAAGTGATGCATGATATATTCGAAGGTATCTGTGAATACGATTTGGGTTTAGTTATCAACTACTTTATAATTACTGCAAAATTTTTTTCTCTTGATACGATTAATGAAAGAATCGAAAGTTTATTCTACGGTGATGAAATAAGGAACAAACCACGACCATTAAAGAAAGCTCAAATTCTAGAAAAATTTATTAAAATGTCATCAGCTGAGTCATTGTGCTTTATTAGAAATATCGGTGTTTTGATTGGACATTTAATACCAGAAAATGATCCGTACTGGAAATTATGTATATTGTTGAAAGAGATAGTTGATATAGTAACATCAACAATAATTCATAAGGACTTGTGTTATTACTTACAGAATTTAATAGGTGATTACTTAAATCAATTGAATTCATTATTTCCAGGATCCTTGAAACCAAAACACCACTTCTTAATTCATTACCATAGAATAATGTTTCTGATGGGTCCTGCTTGGAATTTAAATACTATGAGAAGTGAAAGTAAAAATAAAGAATCGAAAATTGCTGCACGTGTAGCTGTGAGTCGAAAAAATATTACAAAAACAGTAGCGATCAAACATCAATTACATCTTAGTTATAGATTTTTACTAAATTCATATTCTACAAAATATCTTTATGAACGTAGCGCGTATGATGAAATATTGATTAATAATTTGCCAGACTTTCATTTTTTTTCAAGCTCTTTATCGCAAACTTATAAAAACCACGTTACTCAATTAAATTTTATAAAATTTAAAGGACGAACAATTAAAAAAGATATCATTTTAATGTCAGCGACCGAAACAGGTCCTGATTTTTTTTTGGTGCATACATTGTTTGAAGACGACGCACAAAAATTGGTTGTCATTGCGAAGGAAATTACTATGTACACCTACTATGATGAGCATTACCAAGCATACAGAATCACTGATGATACTTTTGCTAACGTATCAACATGGAAAGTTTTTAGTCTTCAAGATTTAGAACATTTTTGTTAAACTCACTCCACTTACAATGGCCATGGACAGAAATATATTGTTAAACGTTGGATTTAAAAATATAAATTTTGTTAAGATAAATAACATAAGTTAATTTGATTTATTTTTTTCAATTATAATATTTAGAATTGATACTTTTTATAAATAAATAAAGAATTATTAAGAAGTAAGACTTATAATTTATTTTATTTGTCAAATTTATTAAGCTCACTTTATAAACCCAAAATAAAATTTTAATTATAAAATATATCTCATTAATTGAAGTATATACATACATTGAGAAATTGATCATAATTTTATTTTTAATCAAAAAACTAATCCTTGAAAAAATTAATTTAAATTTCAGTGTGTTACTATATTCAAAATGAGATTGGTATTTATTATCTCATTTCAAAAATAATACCACATTTGTTTTTTCAATCAAAAAAAAAAAATTGTTAGTCTTATTTTTCAGAACACCAATCAAAAAATTTAAGGAAATTCTCAAAAAACAAAAAAAAATTATATAACCAAAAGTTGAATATGTTAACTATCGAGAAAATTAATTTAAAATAAAAGGAGTAATATTGAGGCTATTAACACTTCTAAGTAATGAAAATTAAAGCTTGTGAGAAGAGCTTTACGATGCATTTTACCGAATTTTAATATCTTGTCTAAGTCAGTTGTTATAACAAGTTGAAGCAGTAAAAACATCAATTTTTACGATTTTCAAATTTTAAAATCCTGTCATTTATTTTTATTATTATTATTATTATTATTATTATTATTATAGAAATGAAATCTACTTTCATTTCGGCTGCCGAATGGCCTTTTTTTTGAAGTTGCGCTATGAGGACGGCTGCAATAGTTAGATTTTTATGAAATCTGCTAAAACTGTATCATTAAACGAACTCTAAAAGGAGTAATATTGAGGCCATTAACACTTCTAAGTAATGAAAATTAAAGCTTATGAGAAGAGCCTCATGATGCATTTTACCAAATTTTAATATCTTGTCTAATTCAGTTGCCATACCAAGTTGAAGTAGTAAATACATCAATTATTACGATTTTCAAAATTTCAAAATCATGTAATTTCCGAATGACTCGCCCGATTAAGCTCATCTTCGAACTTAACCTTATTCTTCATCGATAAATGAAGCATGTTGAGTTTGAGAAGAATCGGTTATAAATTGAAAACGTTATCGTGCAGACAAGCCGCGTTATATCGTATAAATATATATATACTACGCTTCGCTGGGCGAATTAAAAAAGGAGGTAAATTAAATTTTATGTTTCATTTTTTTTTTTTCATATTTCCATTATCTATTTCATAATAATTATCTATTTCAATTCGCCCAGCGAAGCGGGCGGGTAACGGCTAGTTGAATAAAAAAAATTAGGAAAACGGTTGACCCTACAGGCCATCCCTGCAACTTCCCGCTGATGGTTCTATACTTAAGCGTTCAAAATTGCACTCATTACGTTTTTGAGCTCTTCGAGCTCAAAAATATAATTTTCGTGTCATTTTAAGCTCTACGAGCTCAAAGAAATAGCTTTTCTAGGGTTTTGATCTCAAAAGTCTGCTAGAGATTTAATAAAACACTATTTTTGAATTTTCAAATCGCAATAACTTTTGACTGAATGCACTGATTCCCACGTTATTAGCAGCAATCGACGCGGTTTTTAAGGCCCCATAAAGAACTTTTAAGTTCGAATTGATCGATCTAGGAATTTCGAAGTAATTCCGAAGAAACAGTTTTTTTGGTTTTCGTTCGACAACGATAACTCACGCACGAATCAACTGATTTTGATTTTCAAAACGGCATTCGGTGTGGTTTTTCAAGGTTAAGATCTGATTAGATTTTGAAATCGATCGGTAGAGCCATTTGAAAGTTATTTCAAAAAAACACTTTTTTTGAATTTTTTTCGACAACGATAACTCACGAACGAATCAACCGATTAAATATGTACCGAAGGTTTGCCAGGCGAGCCTGTCTCTAAGGAGGGGGGAGTCTGTAACGTTACATTTTGATGTAGCGTTCCAGTAGTTGTATACTTGAGTAATATTATGAGTTTATGTTGTGTAAGTACGATAATGTGTAGTATTGAGGATCATCGTGAGTGTGTGTAAGTAAGTTAGTGTCTCGAGGATGTCGAGCTGCACTGCGGGAAAGTGACCGATGTAATGTGTCTCCCGGTCAGTTACCGACGACTGAACTTAGGTTCAGCCTCTTGGAGCGAGGTGATTACTGTAGAGGAGCGACTGAAATGTCGTCGCCCCGAAGTACGGGAGTTTTGACAGTCTCATGCGGTAGGTTGCGGTTGACAGGCCTCGAATGCTGGATGCTCCAGGGTAGTCGCGAGTTCTGTCTGAGCTCCCATGGGAGCAGGATAACTGGTAGGTCTGGGACTCTAGTGGTGTGAGTGTAGAAGTGAATGTGGGGGATATGTGTGTCTGGAAGTAGCGTGCAGGTGAGTTGAGCGTATGTAGCAGGTGGTATAAATGTAGTAGGGGTACGGTGAGAGGCAGTCTAGCTTGAGTCGTGGATGAGTTAGGATTGTTTTGTGCGGCAGTCTCGCTTGAGTAGCGAAAGAGTAAGGATCGTATGTGGAAGTCCGGTTTAGGACCGGATTAGTTATAGAGAGTCTTGTGGAAGTCCTCATGGAGGACGGACGTACCGTCGCTGCGAGGCAGCGTTAAAGGTGTATCGATAAAAGGAGTCGATTGCGAGCTCTCGTTGAGTGAGCATCGCTTGAGAGTCAAGTGAGTCTCTCGTACCGAAGCTGGCGTGCCTCACGCATGCTGTTACCGTAGACCTATGGCCCAGGCCATAGTTTTGTTTCGTGTCGTTTAGGACTGCTTCTGCGATATTTTATATATCGAGATGAATTTATTTTCCGATTATTGAGATTAAGTTTTAGTTTGGGGGTACCGATTTGTGTGCTAGTTATCGTTTAGTCCCGTTTTGTGTGAAAATTAATTCCTCTGAGAGACCGAATCACGACCCTCTCTCCATACCCAGCATAACTGAGCAACACCGAGGTATTCCGTTACCGTCAAGGCCTATCTTGGTTTTCTAGGAACATAAAATTTAAGATTATCGTATCCTGGTTGCCGATACCGGTGAAACAAAAGTCGGCTGTCGCCTGTCGGGGTTCCTGGAGGATCGAGAGATGGCTGAGATGGACGAAGTGTAACGTAGAAAATTATAGTTGTTTGAGATCTACCGATTGGGATTGGGAAAAAATATAATAATTTACGTTACAATCTATAACAGAAATACTTTTAAATACGACTTTTGACATGCGTTTTTGTTTGTGACGTTCTCTGTTATTGTTCTTGTTTTAACTTTATACTACATAGTACTTTATAAATCCACTCATATCACGTAACTGAAAAAAATAGGTTATTTAGGATAATTTTTAGAACAGAAAAATAAAATACCACTACGAAAAAATAAAAATTTACGAAAATTCGATAATATTGTCATAAGAATAAAGCAAAAACAGATATAATGTTTAAACAATTAGCAATAAAAGTATGATTAACAATTAATATGTTAGAAAATTAATCCCTTAACAAAATTGTTTGAAGGTTTTTTGCTGTATCTGCATAATTTAACAAGTTAAAGATCACAAAAGATACGAAAAAGTCAAAAAAATACAGAATTTTTATAAACAAATGCATGTAATAGCTAATAAACAATAGATACGAACTTGATCTTAGATCCATCTGAAAAAAAAATTCATTCTCTATAAAAAAGACTTGAATGTCCTTTATCGTATCTCTGATAGTTTAAAAGATATATCAATTTTTTAATTGACAAATCAAGTAGTGGCGATAATTACCGTACCGTATGATATTAAAATTAATTATAATAAATAAAAGAAAATTTTTTTTGGAACTTTTTTATATATGGCTGTTTTTATAATTTTTTTCTGCTTCAAAAAAAAAATATAACGTTGGTCAATATTTGTTTATAACAAATTGTTAAACTAATAAACAATTAAATAATTAATAAAAAAAATTTTTTTTTTGCCAAACTATTTAAAAGTGTAAATTATGATTTTTAAAAGCAAAATTTTTTCTTAACTAATTGTTTAAACAATCGAAATATGAAAAAATCGTTTTTAAACAATTAAAAATTAAAATTAAGAAAAATTTTTTTTTTTAAAAATCATAATTTTTTGTGGACAACCAAATAGCAAAAAAAAATTTTTCAAAAATATTGAATTTCTCTATTTGTTTAAAACAATTTTATAAACAAATTACGTAAAAAATTCATAACCTATATTAATTACTGCCATTGCTTAATGTGAAAACAGGCATAGCTAAATATTAGTTGAAAAAAAAATTTTTATCAACTTTTTTTAGATTTTTAATTTTTCAATAGTTATAAAAAATCATAATTAACAAATTAATAAACTTTAATAAAAATTTATCGCAGGATCTTATAAAGTATATATATCAAAAGGGCTCCACGAAGTTTAAAAATTTTCAGGAAATCTAAGTTTTATGAAACTCTTTGGAACCCCGTTCAGTTTATTTGAATCGGTCAAGCCGTTCAAAAGTTATAAAAGGTTTACATACTTACACAGTGACACCCTCTTAGGAATAGTCAAGGAAGCTTCCTAGGACCTCAAAACGTCGAGATCTAATGAAAACTCGATTTTTTCAAAACGGAGTAAAACCAATAACTTCCCGATTTTTTGAAAATCATTGATTTTCTTAGCGGAGATCGAATTGATCGATCTAGGAATTTCGAAGTAATTCCAAAAAAACAGTTTTTTTGGTTTTCTTTCGACAACGATAACTCACGCACGAATCAACCAATTTTGATTTTCAAAACGGCATTCGATGTGGTTTTTTAAGGTTAAAAGCTGATTAGATTTTGAAATCGATCGGTAGAGCCGTTTGGAAGTTATTCCAAAAAAACACTTTTTTTGAATTTTTTTCGACAACGATAACTCACGAACGAATCAACCGGCTTTGACCGGGCCGGCAGCGGTCGACGTGAGTTTTCAAGGTTAAGAGCTGATTAGATTTTGGAATCGATCGGAAGAGCCGTTAAAAAGTTATCTCAAAAAAACCACATTTAAAAAATTGTTTTTTCTTATTTTTTCATGGTTTTTTTAAGATTTCTTGAAATCTAATGGTTCGAATCGGCTGAAATTTTCAGGAAATCTAAGTTTAATGAAACTCTTTAGAACCCCGTTCAGTTCATTCGAATCGGTCAAGCCGTTCAAAAGTTATAAAAGGTTTACATACTTACATACTTACACAAACACACACACACACATACATACATACAGACATAGTGACATCCTCGCGGGAATAGTCAGTGAAGCTTTCTAGGACCTCAAAACGTCGAGATCTGATGAAAACTCGATTTTTTCAAGACGGGGTAAAACCAATAACTTCCCGATTTTTTGAAAATCATTGATTTTCTTAGCGGGAAGTTAAAAAATTTTTTTTTTCTGAAATTAATGTTGTGTACTCTCTGAATGTAAGTTAACAAATGATAAGAAAATTGACAGTCCAAAGCAATCCCTATTGGAAATAGAATTTCGAAAAATCCTATTTGAGATGATTTCTGCATGACAAATAAAAGATTACTACCAATTTTAGAGTCTATAGAGGTTACAGTTTGGATGTAATTTTCGTTTGGAAATAGAAATTTCACATTTTAACACTTACTACCGCGATCTTTTTCGGCGGTGGGTTGTTGTAAAATCCGCTCTTAAATCATTTCTGCATCACATATAGACGACTCTAGCTAAATTTGGAGTCTGTAAGAGCTACGGCTTAAAAAATAAAAATTTTCAGTGTTAAACCACTCCCCCTAACCCCCTGTGGGGTGAGCTACCGTAAAATTCGTTCATAGACTATTTTTACATCTCTTACAGAAGATTCCTACCAAATTTGGAATTTACAGGAGCTATAGTTTAAAAACGGGAATTGTTCATTGTTAACGCCCCCGCAATCCCCTTTTGGGGATAAATTTCTTAAAATCCGTTTTTAGTTGACCTCTACATAACGAAAGTAATATTCCTACCAAGTTTCACATTTCTAAGTCCTATAGTTCCCGAGATTTCGTGATGAGTAACTATAGGAATTGGAATACTTCGATTTTCATCGAAATTTTTAACGTTTTAGCAGACTTTTTTGAAATTTTCTTACATATAAACCTTCTTCTGACAATTCTGAAGACAACAAAAAAAAATTAACCCAATCGGTCAAGCCGTTCTCAAGTGATACTCGATCATAGATACGGCATTTTATTTTTATCAAAAAATGAGACTGGGTGTGCCCGACTAGAAATTTAAAAGTAAAACCAATGGGGTCCACATTGGGATCCCCTGTTGGGGCCCCACATTGGGATGTAACGCAAAGACCAATGGGGTCCTCATTGGGCTATCCCTCTTGGGCCCCAATGGGGAAATCCCCATCAAAACCCAATCTAAATTTTGGAAAAAAAAGTAGTATAATTCTTGAAAAAATTAAAAATAGTTTAGGATCAGATACTAATATCATATTTGAAATTATTTACGATTTTAATTTGCATTGAAATAGACTTTTCGATTGAAAAAATCCTTGGGGTTGGTTGGGCTCGAACTGGGGTCCTTAGCGTCGTCAGTCCTTCACATTACCGCTGGTCCAAGCAGGAATACTTAAGAGAGCAATACTCATTTTGTATACATCAACTCAATCGGTTGACTGTGATATACTTTATGTTATGATTATGTTTAGCTTCAAGAATATATTTTTATTTATTTAATTAACTGACTTAAAAATACAATTTTGTAGAGGTTTTCTGTTGAAAATGAAAATTTTTTGGGTAAAAAATTTTTTTTCAAAAATTTGAATTTTTTGAAAATTTTGATTTTTCCTCTATGTGGCATTTAACGCGAATTTGAACGGTTTTCAGAATTTTTTATTTTTATCTACTGGGTGCTTTACCTTACTTAACGATTAATTTTTATTTTTATTTCTATTTTACTTGCAACAAATATATACAACTAATATAAGTACACAGTAAAAAATTTTCCGTCATCGCGTCAAAAATTCTCCGTGTCAAATATTTTAGTGTCAAATATCTAACACATTTTTATATCAATTTCACATAATACAATTGTGTAATTAGTTCCCATTTTTTCCAACACAAAAAAAGTGTTATCTTATAAAAAAGTAACATTTCAAAAATGTCATTATAAAATCAACATTTAAGTTGTGTTGATTTTACATAAACATGTGCCAGAAACTGCTCTCTACTTTTTTAGGCGAGATAATCGTCGCCATCTTGTACATTCCACATCTCATGTCATATAAACATCGAAAAAATTTTGTTTTACAAAATTTTTTTTTTGTTAAAAGTATATTTAAAAAAAACTCAAAAATGATTGTTAAATTTAATGTTTTATTGATGGAAAGTGATTTGAGTGTATCAACCGTAAATGTCAATTTAATTTAGTGTGAAATATTTTTAATAAAAATAAGTAACTTCCAAAGCCTATATATTTTTTGTTGAACGTTTACTTTCTTCAAAATAAATAACAGTTTTTTAATTAATATAATTATTTTACAATATTATTTAGATGATATTGAAATTGGCAGATGTCTATCTGGAAAATTTATGAAACTTACGAAAAAGAATTTGTTATTTTAATTGATTATTTCATGTAAATAATTATGTTACTATTTTATAATAAAACCGTAAAAAAATGTCCTGTTGCTACAATGTTTATTTTATCGAACTAGAATTTGAATTTGCGCGCGCAAACGCGCGCCTTGACTATAGAGTTTGCATATATTTTCATGCTTATAATATATTCAACCAATCACATCACGAATAGTTTGGTCAACATATTACTATACCATAATTCTCATCTCAATTTTATATTAAGACTAGAATTTGAATTTGCGCGCGCAAACGCGCGCCTTGACTATAGAGTTTGCATATATTTTCATGCTTATAATATATTCAACCAATCACATCACGAATAGTTTGGTCAACATATTACTATACCATAATTCTCATCTCAATTTTATATTAAGACTAGAATTTGAATTTGCGCGCGCAAACGCGCGCCTTACTATAGCGTTTGCATATATTTTCATGCTTATGATGATATATTCAACCAATCACATCACGAATAGTTTGGTCAACATATTACTATACCATAATTCTCATCTCAATTTTATATTAAAGATTTTAGCGTGCAATTATACATTTTGAATGAAAAAAAATGATGAAATATTATTTGATCTTCCCATTTGACATGTTAGTCAATAAAAATATTCATGAAAATTTACTTTTATCTTTATATTTAATTTTTTGGAGCAAGAGAATACTAAATTTTATTGTAGTTTTACAAATTTATGTAGCGCATTTTTCCTGTTACGTGAATGTTAGAACGCTTCACGTAATAATTATCCGTAACTCCTATTCTTTCCCGCTTCACAGCATTATTTTCGAATTTGAAAAATGTGGAACGCTTTTCAAATTCGAAAATAATGCTGTGAAGCGGGAAAGAATAGGAGTTACGGATAATTCATACGATAAAAAATTGAATCCCATTCAATACTTTTTGATTCCACTTTTGAATTGTAAGGTATTGAAATAATGAAAGATTCAATTCTTTTTAATACTTTTGAATTCCATTATAAAAATTAGAAAATATTGAAATGATCGAAGTTTCAATTCCATTCAATATTTTTCAAAATCTCTGTATGGATTGAAAAGAATAGAAATAATTTTCAATACTTTTCAATGAGTATTTTTAATCAGGGATGTGTAGTCTTAAAATTAAGTCCTATTCTGCTATGCCAAATATGAAATTTGCTGTTGCACTCGTTTTAGTAGATTTCATAGAAAATTAATGATTTCCAACAAATTAACGCCCTGGTTAAAAATACTAACTGAAAAGAATTGAAAAGCGGTCACTCCATGCAAACTGTATATCTATATTTACAAACAAAAGAATTGAAATTATTGAAAAGAATTCGAATTTCATCATTTTTAATTCTTTTCAATCAATATTTTTGAACAGGGCGATTGTACTTCTGATTTATAAGTGATAAAATGAAATCTACTTCCATTTCGGCTGCCGAATGGCCTTTTTTTACTATAACGTTGGTCTGCTGAAAAAACAGATTGAGTAAAGCTACTGTTTACCCCTGATTTTTAAGTTAACTTATTATGATTTGTTGAATAAGAAAATTGGTTACAAGTTGTTTATAGATGACTGAGAACGAAACCGAAACTCATTTGATGTGACTTTATATTTAACAATTTAGCAGCATTAATTACAAAGTCACGATTTTATTGTTTAGAATTAAAGTTTAAAGACAATTTACCATTGATTCTTATAAAAAATCCGAGATTTTTTTTTCTTTTTATACAATAAGTAGCGTTCAGATTAAAAAAAAATTAAGTTAATGAAAAGAAAGAGCATATAGAATTCTTTGCATAATTATAAGTATAACTTTGGAGCATGCAATAGTAATTAATTCAAAACTTCCAAAAATTATCTCCAATGCAATGTTACATCGGTATATCTACTACGTAAATCAGAAGAGACTTTGTACTTGACATTTTGACACTTGTGGTATCTGAGGTACTACCTTAACATCGGATAACGCATAACTATCTTCTCTGATTTAAAATCCAGTTCCATATTTATAAATTTCCATACTTATGAATTCATTCATTATTCTTAGTGATAAATATAGAAAAAAAATACTACTCTTAATACAAAACATAAACTCAAATTTTAGAAAATTGTAAATAAATTCCATTTTTTGGAGCCAGCAAAAAACTTCGAGGATTTACTTCATAAGGTATTTCTGTTTTGTTACACACGTCTACTCTGAAATGCTGGAGAATTTTGATGAGACCAACTTTAGTTTGATGATTCGCAAATCTCGCACCTGAAAAATTCATTTGATTACATAAAGGTAGATTTTGAACTAACAATCTGGCAAGTGTAAATGATAATTACCAATACAATTCCGCGGTCCGTCGCCAAAAGCAAGAAAACTCATAGGATGTCTCTTTGTAACTTCTTCATCAGAAAATCTCTCAGGATCAAACCGTTCAGGATCTCCGTAAATCGCTGGATCGCGTTGAATCGCCATCACGGGAATCATTACTCTTATGTCCTTTCTTATTGTGACATTCATATTACTAAAGGTGTAGTTCGCGTCTGCTCGTCTTACCAAGAATGTTGCTGGAGGATATTTTCTCAATGTTTCTGAAATTAAATTAGATTCTATCATTTCTATTTAAGCCGTCAGCAGAGGCGAAGAGATCAAAAACTTTTTCATAACCCAAGAAAAGAAGTTTATGGTGTATTCGGACTCTCGGCTCCGGTTTCTCACCATTATTTTTCTTAACCGAAAAAATTCAAACAAAAAAAAATCACAAGTTATAAAATGAGATAAATACATACAATTATACAGCAGAAACCATCATAATTTAAACTTGAAAAAACTAAGCTCCATGAATAGATGGATCGAATTATTTTTGGTTTATTTTTTCAATCTACGTAAAAACCGTAGCTCCTAAAAATTTTACATTTAAAAATTCGTACTCTCTAAATCTGAAACAGTGAAAATTACCGGAAATTAGTGGTATATTCACTATTTCACAGTTATAAGTATACCACTTGGTATACTTATAGCGGTGAAACAGTGAAATTCCACTGATTCATTTTAAGAGAGTGAACTACAAACTTTTAAACTTCACCATTCATTCTTGAGACTCTCGGTACAGTTATTCATTACTCATATACAGCCTTTCAAAAAATAATGAAGAAATCGGAAATTTTGTTTGCTTGCTCAATTTTTGAAAGAAATGTCTCTGGATATATAATTTTTATTTATCAAGGTCAGTTTTCGAATTTGAATTTCCGAGATTACTACTTATATCATTGTATGTACACGGAAAAAAAACTATATGAAAAATAACAATATTAATATCGTAATCCAGGACTATACTTTTAGTATCTTGATTTTTACGATGCTGCTGTCTACAGAATACAATTTGAATTATTGAAAATTACGATGTTATTTAGTAAATTTTTTTTCTGTAAGAGCAAGTGAATAAGGACGCATACTATATGTTTTAATAAAAGAAAGACAGAGTCCAGTAGTTTGCGGCGCCACCACCAAAAGATGACCAACTACTGTATGGAGGGTCTTATTATGTGACTGAACATAGATTTTAAATATGCCTCTGATAGCGTGAGGGGATAAGCCTTGGACTTGTGGCGGAGAGGACTCCGGGTTCGATTCTTCGGTAATGCAGAGTTATTTGTTTCGGTAACCTAAGCTTCTTTTTAATTTGAGTGATAGAAATTTACGATGCTGCATCGTAAAAATTACGATGTTTGAGTTTAGGTCCGGCACTACAATATTCTATACTAAAAATTACGATATTTTTACCGTAATTTTTCATACAGTTTTCTTTCCGTGTATTTACCTTATTTTATATCTTCTACTTTTGTAATTAAATATCTAAATATCTATATTTATTATTAAATATCTCGCTTTCTAAATGGTCAAAAATTCTAAAACTTCGAGATTTATAAGTAAAAGTGATTTTTAAACTGTAAAAAAAAAAAAAAAAAGTCGAAAGAGATTTTACGCTGGAACCACCTTAAGATTCTTTTTATAAGAAAAAAACGAAGAAAAAAATTTTTACCATCTACAGTTGAATAAAATTTAGAAACGAAAAAAAAAAAAAAAAAAAAAATAACAGAATTTGTCGGAAAATAGTTGAATGGAGGAACTACCTCAAAGCTTTGAATCATATTTTTTTTAACGTGATCGCATATTTTGATTTTTTTTTAAATTATCCATCATAAGTTACTACTTCTTTAACATTATTTATAAAAACACTGAGAATAATCGTGTGGCTGATAATTTTTGATGAAATTCTTTCAAGAATATTCTGTGTAAAACTTTAAACTTTGACGTAAATTTTAAAAAAGTTATGGATTTTTAATTCTCAAATCATAGCGAATAAGTTAAACTAAAGACCATTAGAACTAGGCGTCTTTATTTCATAAATGAAAGCTTTTAAGTTTAATTGATGACACAACTCTGAATTTTTTTTCACGTGGTCGCATCGAAAACTCGGGCAATTGATAACTAATTTTTTTATTCTGTATGTCTTTGTAGTAGCTAAGGTTAAATTCAGCGTAGCCATTTTAAAAAATTAAAATCCTAACTTTTCTTGAGGCTTTTGACAAAAAAAAAAAAAAAATCTGGAAAACGATCGACCCTAACGACCATCCCTGCAACTTCCCGCTAATTGAATATCTAAGCTAATTGAATATCTAAGATTTATTGATATTAACTTTAATATTTTATTTTGAGCAAGCTTGATCTGATTTGATTCGGCTTGATCTGAGTAAGTCGAATCAGACCTGATCAAATTGGATCTAAATTTATTTTCCAAAAAAAGTATTAATTTATTTTCTAAAGATAAAAAAAAAAGTCCCTCATTATTTTTTGTATCTTCAATATGTTACGTACCTTTAAATACCATATCCATAAACTTCATGTTTTTAACGAGCTCATAACTCAGCTTTCCTTCATTTCCGTCAATGGCTATCTTGATTTCTTCCCTCAATCTATCCTGATAATCGTGATGCTGCGCCAATTCATAAAGCGCGTTGCTCATCGTCGTCGAAGAAGTCTCGAACCCAGCCAAAAAAAACACAAACAACTGAGATGTAAGCAGGGTGTCAGTAAGTTTGATGTCCACTTTTTCAGGATTATCCTGTAGCTCCATTATCAGATCAATAAAATCATGTTTTACGATCTTGTTGGCCTTCCGATAAGCAATAGTTTCCTTCATAATATTCGTAAAGAACTTAGTAACCTTACTATCATGCATAATAGGTGCCAACAGCCTGTACAACCAAGGAGCGCCCTCTCGGATCCTAAATTTAACGAGCTTCTTCCAGTCAATATGAAAAACGTACTTTCCCATTTTGCGGAATTCGCTCTCTTCGTCCGCCATTGCATTCAGTTGCAGTCCAAATGCGCACGTCCCTATAACGTCTGTTGTAAATCGTGCAGTCAAATCTCTAACCTCGAGTATTCCTTCCGCATGTTTTTCAGCCACCATTTTTTCGACATAGATCTTGAACTTGTCTCCACATTCTTCCAATAAATAGAACATTTCCTTCAGTTTTCCTGAAGTGAAAGCAGGGGATAGTTTGTGTCTCAGTGGCCGCCATTTCATGTGCTCTAGATTCACCAAGTGCTGCGATAGTGGCTCCGCATGCTCGAAAGTCTTGAGTCCCCTGTCGGGAAACTTTGAAAAGTCTCTAATGAATATATCTTTGATGATATCCAAGTCTTTTATTATCAACAATGGCTGCCGACGAATAAACACTCCTATAAGTTTTTCCGACGGGTATTGATCGTAAAAGTCGTCAAGCCAGCGACCGAATGATTTTTTACCCAGAAGTACATCTTTGAAGTTACCCACCAGTGGTAATGGATCCGGGCCGCTTACATTGCGTTCGCGCCAGTAACCGTATGTTGATATAGACCAGTAGTAAATAACGACAATGATTATTAATATTGCACTAATTGTTTCGATGATCATAATTGTCAATTAATTTTTAAGTTTTACCTTCACATCATTGGAATGTTTTAAAAAACTAAAAATTTAAAGAAATCTTTTTTTATAATTTAATAATTTGTTGAGGTTAGGTTGTCATGTTTACACATTTACTTATTACGCAGTATATAATTAGACGAACGGGTTACAACTGATCAGATTACGCTTTATATTGCGTAATGATTTTATTTATTAATTGTCTGTTAATTCTTCTAGTTATTTATAGAAAAATTCGATGTTATTAGAAGGAAAAATGTAAAAATACACTATTTTAGGTGCTAGCAATTTAAAATACAAAATGTTATTGATTATGATTTACTTTGTATGTTTTAGTAATAAAGTTATAACGCAACGAGTCACTGGAACGTGTTACTGATAGACGCGATTCAGAGTGACTGTGAATTCATGAAGCATTGTATGAGTCATGTCTACATTGTCGATGTAGTGGTAAGCGGTTCGAGTGAGTACTGTATAATGATGATAATAATCATAGTTGTGATAACACGATTAAGTATTAATGACTGACAGTATTTATTCTAGGTTTTTATTAAATCAAGTACACGGTGACAAGATGACTTCACATTTTTTTTAATGTCATGGAAAATTCAAGAGGAAATGTTGATTAAGATTCAAGGAAATTCATAAAGTTATGAAATTTTTAATAAATAACTCAAAAACGATGAGGATGCCGTTAATTTATGACGATTTTGAGTATATAAAGAATATGATTGGCTATATAAAATTTTTTAAATTAAACTTTATTATATTTTTAAAATTTCATGAGTTTCGAATATCGAAGTAAGTTTTTCCGTAAATATTTTATTTGAATGTTATGATTTTTAAATATCAACAATTATTTTAGGTGATTCCTGCCAAAGTTGGATAAAATAATCTCATTATTATTATTATGCTCTGTTTTATTCAAAATCTATGTTTATAATCGTGTATTAAACTAAAAAATCACTAGCTCAGCTTCTACCACATAACTTTAAAAGAAATTTCGTTTTTTCTTGATCAATTCAATTTAGTAATATTTAGTGCTTTTTAGTTCATTAATACTTGAAAGTTTTATTGAATATATTTCATTTTTAACAATTCGGGTTCATTTATATTTATTTAATAAAATATTCAAAAAGGTTTTCATACTTCATAAGAAATTTATTACTTGAAATTTCATAATGTAATACTTCGGAAAAATGCACTAGAAAAAATAAATTTTTTGAGTTTAAATGTTCGGTATGTTATTTTGAAAGTGTCCTTCTGAGAGATGACGGACAAAAAGGTGGATTGAAATTATAATTATACCTATCGATACTCACTAAGAAAATAATTAAATTATGTAATCACTATAATAACAAATAATAAGCTATTAATTATATATTGTATGCACTTAAATAACTTTCTAGTATATCAGGCAATGAAATTAGTAAATATACAATGCATCAAATTGATAATGTAAATCAATTTAATAACCATTGAATTTTATAAGAATATGGATGATATAAGTTAAAAAAAATTAGGAAAACGGTTCACTCTAAAGGCCATCCCTGCAACTTCCCGTTAATTCCATACCTGAGCGCTTAAAATTATACTTATGACATTTTTGAGATTTTTGAGCTCAAAATATAATTTATGTGATATTTTGAGCTCACTGAGTTCCGAGAGATAATATTTTGATGCATTTGAGCTCTCCCAGCTCAAAAGTCTGATAGAAGTTTCATCGAACACTATTTTTGGATTTTTCAAATCGCAATAACTTTTGAATGGATCAACCGATTTTCACGCAGTTGTCGGCATTCGACGCAGTTTTATCATCCCCATAAGTAATTTTCAGGTTTTAATTGATCAAACCGAAAATTTCAGAGTAATCCCAAAAAAACACTTTTTTTGGATTTCTTTCGTTCACGATAACTCACGAACGAATTAACCGATTTTGACCAGACTGGCAGCGTTCGACGCAGTTTTTTTATGTTAAAAGCTGGTTAGTTTTTGGAATTGATCGGTGGGGCCGTTTAAAAGTTATTCCAAGAAAACCACTTTTCGAAAAATTTTTTTTTGTAGTTTTTTTGCAATTTCTCAAAATCTACCGGTCCGAATCGGTTCAAATTTTTAGGAAATCTAAGTTTGGTCAAGCCCTTTCGAATGACGCCAACCGCGATCAAATTGGTCGAGCCGTTCAAAAGCTATAAAAGGGTTACATACATACATACATACATACACACACACACACACACACACACATAAAATGGCAAAAAAAAATTTTTTAAAAATATAAAATTTGTCTATTTGTTCATAACAAAGAAAAAAAATTTATAGACACATTTTTTAAACTTTTATAAGAGATTTTATGAAAACTAAGTCTACGAAAAATTAGTTAATTAACAATTAAATAACTTCAACAAAAATCAAGCTAAAAATTTTTTTTTGGCGGGGCTATATTCCTTTAAGTGTCTAGATGATACTATAATTTATTCAGATTTTTAAATTAATATTAAATGTTATAAAAAAATTATTTTGTGTTGCATACTTTGCTTAGCGAGTCCACTTTTCAACGTCAAATTAAAGTTATAAATAATGGAGCTACAACTCCGGGAGTCGAAACTTATTTTACTGAAATTTTCTCTTTTAGGATCTTTTTTCAAATTTCAGATATCTTTAATATTTATGAAGTTATAACTACAAAATAGAGACTACCTTTTTTCACTTCGTATTTGTTTATAACAAATGAAATTTTTAATAGCGGATAAATTAAAAAATACCCATTTCTTAGAATTAAATTTTGAATCCAGTGCACCAACCGCTATATTTTTAAGAGGTTATTATTAGACAATGAAAATTCAAATTAAAAAAAAAATTCTTCCACAATTGTATTAAGAATTGTAAAGGATGATTTAAAGAAAATGGTTTCTTAATAAATAATTTAAATGGTGGATTTATGAAAAAAAAAACAATTATAAACAGTCAGTGATTATTTTTTATCTGCCAGTGTACTTTTTGAAGCATTTGTATGCATATTATGTCTGTCAGATACAAATTATTGTGACGAAACACGGGATCTTGTTTTTTAGGCGAGAGTAGAGCATACCTACGCTTGTGATTAAGGCATGCAAAATAAGCGCTTAAAGTTTTTACTCACTATTAAGCTCTATGTGAAGCAAGCGCAAGCTTTTACAAATTTCACTCAAGTGGTTACCTACCTTAAAGTATATGATTTCTAATATTGAATAGTACACATTTATCGAAGTAATTTCTTTTGCAACATACGAAACTTCTTTTGCAACTCTCGAAAATTAGCCTAACTAAGTTTAACTTATTAAGTTTTAAATTAATTAACGTCTTTTTTGGAGTAAAAAAAAAAAACTGATTAGATTTTGCAATTGATCGGTGTAGTAGTTTAAGAATTATTCTTTATCATAACTACAAGGGAAATTAAGCAATATTAATCGATGGTTCCTGGATATAACTTTATTTATTCCTTCTCTACAACGTTTGAAGTTTCTACTTTTCCTAACACCTGTCCTGGCTGTACAGAACTATCCTCTGTTCTGATTAACGGTTCACCATCTAGCTTCTCTAAACTTGGCAATCGCTTGGCAACATCAATTCTCCAAAAATCCATCTGAAAATATATAAGAATTCAGGTATAAATAAAAAATAGCATATAAATTTTGAGTCAGTTTAATTTTGATATCATTTCCCTAGCGGCTTCGAAGACCCTGCGTAAACTCGAATTTTACGCGGTTTATACGGAATAAACTCCCTTTTGAAGTTTAATATGGGTAATATGAAGTTTAATAAGGGGTATAAACGGAGTATACCCCTCATAGGAACCGCCAGGCATACAACAATACCGATGACTGGCCTATTAATGGCTTACAATAATCGGCCAATTGTCAAAATATCAGTATTGGGCCATTAATGGTTGATGAGTGAACCATGGATCTTGTATCGAAATCACCAGTGATACACTTGGCCAGTCATTAAACCATGTGTAGAGAGCGAGGTCTCACAATAGATCATAATCTCTATAGTCTCGACTAACTTTCCATGTATATGAATCTATAGTCTAGTCACAAAGAAAAAAAAATTAATAATTTAAAACATAACTCGTTTAAATTTCAAACTGAAAAAGAAAAAAAAAACCAGAATCACTTTTTGTTAGTAAAAAAAAAAATTAAACAAAACTAAATCAAATAAATTTATTTATTTATTTATTTCTCGTTACAAAAGATTTCTATAGAGGTGCGCATGGCACCTGTGCATAAAACGAGTACATTCTGAAATATAAAATTTTTCTTATCAATAATAAATTAATACAGTAAATAGTAAATATAGTAAATCATAATACAGTGCAAGCTTATGAGCTTCAGCCTAGCCGAGTTTGAAAGATCAAGGTTTTACCTTATTTAAATTGGTTTTTATAAATTTTATAGATTATATAATACTTATAGATAATACATTTAAATATTTTAAATGAATATTTAAATAAATATTTATATATTTAATAAATGTTTCAATTTTTTTAATAAAATTGATAATAGATTAATTTTTCATCCACTTATAATATGGCGTGAAAATTGTGATCAAAATACTGTCAATTTTCTGTAGCTTACGATTGGGTTAAGAATGTTTTTTAATCATCGGCAAACCATCGAAAGTCATTGATCGGTCAACCATTAGCTGGATGACTGACATATTGTCTAACCAGTGCCTTTGATGCGAAATCCATGGGCCGGTTATCGAGTATTACTGGCCCATTAATATAATTCGATCATCGGTCAATCAAGATTACCTTTTAATCGGCCAACCATTGGCAAAATGACTGTGGTAGGCCAGTGATATACTTGGCTGATGGCATGTTGATGGTGTTAACTTATGATAAAGCGTCTCCAATAATATTGTCTTCGTCTTTCACGTAGACTATGTCTGTTGAGAGTTGTGCGATGTAGTCAAGTTGTCGTAGTTGACGTTCCGATGCTTTATCCAATTTCTGTTTAAATGTTAATGGCTTGTGATCAGTTTTTATGATGAAGTTGCGACATTCCAGGAGATGACGGAAGAATTTTGTGGCTGCGAAAATTCCTAGTAGTTCCCGGTCGTAAGTACTATATTTTTTCTCGGTCTCGGAGAGTTTCCTGGGGAAAAATCCTATAGGCTTACAGGTACTACCTTCGAGTTATTCGAGTTTGGCTCCAATGGCTGTGGATGAAGCGTCGGTGGTGAGAGCCAGTGGTTCAGTAGCCGACGGAAATGTGAATAGCGTGGTTTTTGCTAATTCTTGTTTGCAGGCGTGGAATACATCGTTGGCGTCAGGTGTCGAATCGATTTTTGTTTTGTCGTTTTTATGGACTTCTTCAGGTAGGCGTTGAGAGGTAGCATGATTTGCGCTGCGTGAGGAATGTTTCGTCGGTGATAATTGATCATGCCTAGGAACCTGCGGACTTCGCAGACAGTTTCTGGCTTATTGAAGCCCAGGATAGCATCAACACGTTTTCGAGTGGACGCATAGCCGTGCTCGTTGATCGTGAATCCCAGGAAATTTATTTCTGATTGATCAACGAGACATTTCTTGAGGTTGATGATGAGATTGTGTTTTTTAAGGAGTTCAAAGACGGTGCGGACATGCTCAAACTGTTCTTCCTCGTTGTTCGAGAAAATCAAAATATCGTCTATATAGACGAACACGAAGTCGAGGTCCCTGAAGAGGTCGTCCATGTATCTTTGGTAAGCTTGCCCGGGATTTCTGAGACCACAAGGCATGCCTAGATACCCATACAAGCCCCATGGTGTGATTATGGCACTTTAAGCGATGTCGTCCGGGTGGATTGGCAGCTGCAAGTACGCCTTTTCCATGTCAAGTTTGGTAAATCTTTTCTTGCTTTTTAAACGTGGAAAAAGATCCTGTATTAGCGGTGGTGGATAATTGTCATGCTCATTAGTCTCATTTAATTTTCTGTAGTCTCCGCACATCTTCCATGAGTTGTCTTTTTTACGAGTCATGTGGATTGGACTCGCGTATTTGCTTTTCGATGGTCGCAGGATGCCAGAGTCGAGAAGTTCTCGTATTTGCTGGTTTGCGAAAGCGGCTTTTTCCCCACCGAGCTAGCGTGCGCGTGCTGTTACAGGTGCACCACGTGTGATGATTCTGTGCGCAAATTCCGTCGACGTAATACGAGGCTTGCTTATGGGCTTTGTGATGACGACGTATTGTTTTGAGAATTCACCATATTTAGGCGGTAGATCTGCGCTGATCGTTGAAATGGTGTGAAATTGCGTAGCACTGGTATGACCTTTCGTTGTTAACTGCATAGTTGGATCGATCAGCTGTTGATTTTTCAGGTCTATCAGTAAGTTGTAATGCGTGAGAAAGTCGGCACTGATGATTGCAGTGTCGACATCGGCTACGATGAATGACCAAGAGAAATCTCTTTGTGATTCTGGGTTCGGGTATTACATAATAATTATCCGTAACTCCTATTCTTTCCCGCTTCACAGTATTATTTTCGAATTTGAAAAATGCTAACCGTAAGATGGACGATGTGGCTTAATGTATATAGAATAAACGAAAGTGAAATTTAGAATAGACCGGATAGCTCAAATAGTAGAGTAGCCGACATGTCATCGGAAGGTTCTGGGTTCTAATCCCAGTCCAAGCTATTTGAATTTTTTCTCGCATATTCTATACACTCACATTAAGAAGTTCCTCTTCTTAATTCTTTCTCAAACCTTTCCCACCAAAATATCCTGTTACGTAAATGTTGGAACGCTTCACGTAATAATTATCCGTAACTCCTATTCTTTCCCACTTCACAGCATCATTATCGACAAATACGATACTAAACCCAGGAAACGGCGTAGATTGAGCTCCAGGTTAATGATTGTTGTGCCGTATGTGCTTATTGGTGAAGAATTTGCTGCGTAAAACGATTTCCTACCGGAGTTTTCCCGGGAAAACACTTAGAATACCCAGCACAGGCCTTAATAATTTTTTTCAAAGTGTAACTCAGCTCCAAATGTTCTCCAGGTACTTTTTACAAGGAGTTTTCTTAAAAAACACTTGATATACTCATACCAGGTTCTGATGGTTATTATTAAAGTTTAATTCAGGTCGTACGCGTCATCCTGGTGTTTTTTACCGTTGTTTTCTCGGAAATACTTTTAAATTATGCAGACCAGGCATTGATAATTATTTTTTTCACTCGACGGGCAGAAAGGGTCAACTTTCAGCCCGCTGTGCTAAACGAAGTTGCCGCTTCCTGCCTTCGACGAGCGAAAATAGTATATTACACCCTTTGGAAAGGAAAATAAGAAAAGCCTCAGATCACATGTTTGTCGACCTCGGCTTCGCCTCGGCCAACAATTTCATGTGATCTGAGGCTTTTCTTATTTTCCTTTCCAAGGGCTGTATACTATTTTTTTGTCCGACGGAGGCGGAAAGCGGCAACTTTGTTTAGCACAGCGGGACGAAAGTTGCCACTTTCCGCCCGGAGGGCAAAAACATAGTATACACTCCACGGGAAGTAAATAAGAGAGCCTCAGATCACATGTTTCTTATTTCATTTGATCTGAGACATTTCTTACTTTACTTCCCTACACGGTGAGAAATTTCCATTATTTTTTATTCTGCATGGATTTTAGATTTTACAATGGTGCATATTACTAGTGAACCTTATTGACTCAGAATAAAATTTTACAATGGCCCATAGTAATTTCCAAAACAAATGAAATCAGACTTAGCAAATGGTAGAAATTGAAATGTACCATAGTAAAATGAAATATGCAATAATTTAAATTTCCGAATGTACTATAACAAAAAAAAATAAAAAAACGCCCCTAAAAAATAAAAAGTTTTGGAGTAAAAAATGTTTTTGGCAATCAAAATAAGTATCAAACCAAACAAGATTTTTTTTTGTTTGCGATAATTTTTAAAAATATTTTTTTAAAATATAGTTTTTTTATTTTTCTATTTTTTTTAGTTTTTAACAATGAACATAGGATTTATTATTACAAATAATTTTATTATAAATAAATGGAAATTATTATAAAAAATTATAAACACAATACATTACTTTTAAATATTATTACAGTTTTAACATAATTAAATTACGGCTAATATAAAGTTAACGTCTAACTTAACTTTTTTTTTTTTAATAAAATATTAAATTAGAACTAAAAAATATTTTTTAAAAATTGAACTTTCAGTTTTTGAAGTTTTTTACAAATGAAAATTTTTTTTAATTATTTTGTAATTATTTTTTTAATTGTTTTTTTAATAAAAAAAAATTCGAAAAATTTTTAGATGTCGGCTAACTTAATTTTCATTTAGAAAAGTGAAAGTTGCAGGTTAACCATCAAATGTTTGTTCACATTTTAATTTTTCACGGTAAATTTTTAAATATTTTATTAATTGCCTTTATTATTTATGAATCTTACAATATTTCACTAATTATTGATGTGTTGATGGATTTTTGAACTAATAAGTATTTATTTGAAACTTAATGTTTATTGCAATTTTCACACACTGTTAACCACTACTGATAGCGTCTGTACACTTATGTTCACAAAATAAAGCAGCACGAAAAAATGTAAGACCGCGCGTCGTGACTGACGCGCATACGTTTACTATGGGACATATAAAAATTTCATAGTCACAATTTTAAATTTAAACTGAGTACAAGTGACTAAATGTAAGACTATTTTGTAAATTTTTATTGTCGACTGAGCAACAGAAATTTTACTATGGAACTATAATGAAAAGTTTTAAGTACACTAACAGTTTTTGTTCTGTCAGTTTACGAAAATTTTTTATATATGTTTATGTAACAGTTGCATGTTCAAATTTACTATGGTCCCTAGTAAATATTGATTGGTACAATATGATATTCTTAAATTTTTATGGTAATATTTTGAATTGAGTCATTAAGGTTCAGTCTTCTTATGTATGCATAGTAAATTTCTACAGAAATTTCTCACCGTGTATATAACTATATGTCATTACTCAGAAAAAAAAATGTTCTTGAATCAAGTATATATTTTTGAAGACCTCAATATTCTTGATTTAAGTAGAAAAATTCTTGATTTAAGAAAATTTTTCTTAATTTGAGAAAATTTTACTTAATTCAAGAATTTTTCGTCTTGATTCAAGACAATTACCCTCTTCAAAATTGTATTCTTGGTTCAAGAATTTTTCTCTTGAATCAAGTTAATTTTTTTTTCTGTGTACATACAATCGTGGTCATTAATTTAAGTATGTTTTTAAGTTTACTGGAAAATAGCCATTTTTAAACTCGAACGTTTATAAACTATAAATTTAAAAATTAGTTGATAATGTCATTTATAAAATTAGTCGCAAATAAAAAATGATATTAATGAAATTAGCGAAATGGAAATTTTAAATATTATCACAGTAAATGTAAATTCTATTATCCGTAATCAAAGAAGATCATCCCTTTCAAATCTTCTAGTAAAAAATAAGCCTAACATTGTATTAATAAACGAAACTTAGAAATTAAGACAAATTTAGCGAAGAATTCAATAAGTTATTCAAAATTTTAGACCTAGATCACTTAAATAATTATTTCATTATTGCGGGCGACTTAAACTCCAATCATCAAAAATGGAAAAATACCACGAATAACACTCGTGGCAATTTTCTCAATGATTGGTTAGAAAATAACCAAATTAATTTCAAAACAAAACTATTTACTTCGAATATCCCATCCTATCCTAGAGGCCAATCTTATTTAGATCTTATACTGGCAGACTGTAGGTTAAAAATAAGTACGAAAAATAATAGCAATGACGTAGAAGCAATACCATATGATAGTGATCATAATGCTTTATTCTTTAAAGTTTTTCCCCCTACTGACAATATATGGTATCTTTACACCCGTGAAAAAATACCCAGATTGAACTACAGAAAAATAGACTGGGACAGATTCCAAAATAAATTAAACAAACTTCACAACGTAAAAATCCCAAAAGACAGAAAATTGAACCGCGAAGAAATAGACTCTTACTTAAATACGCTTGAAACATCAATTACAAACGCAATAAAATCAACAGTACCAACAGTTAAAAAAAACAATAGCGTAGAATGTTACCAAAGTAAAACAATTAAAGACCTCGAATCATGGAAAAGCTCACTAATAACTAGCATTAATCGAATTTACCGCAAATTTCATCACAATGATAACGAACACTTACGTAATCTGAAAGATCAACTTCAAGGTGTCAGATATTTACTCAAATTAGAATACAATAAATCTATCAATGACTACTGGGCTAATAAATTCAAAAACATACCAAAAAACTCCGAAAAAGTGTTTCCCTTGATAAATCAAATTTTCCGCCCAAAAGGCAAAATAAAAATTAATAACATGGAAATAAACAATAATAGACAACACTTATTAGGAGACAATATAGACGTGACGCAATTAAAAAAGAACGATAATGACAAATACCTAATAACAGAACCGCTAGACAAACTCATCGTATTGGGTAGACACTTTGCAAGTATCCACAAGCAAAATGACCACCTAGGCTCGGAAGGACTAAAAAATATTATATTAAACAAGACAAACTTACTAAAAAACGAAATTCAATCTGACGAACCCCTGGCGATTTCGGCAATACGGTGAAAGCACAGTCGATTAACGGTTGTTTCACGGTCGTTTCACCGTATAAAGTCCGTTGTTACCGAGCGAGTTGTCAGTCTGCATCGGATACAGTTGTGAACGATATTCACTGTGAATTAACAAAATATATACGGTGCAAACGCAAGTGAATCTACGATGTTATGACCGACACCTTACGCTCAATATACTGTCGAAATACGGTGATTTTACGCTACTGTCATGGACAATAAAATAAAAAAAATACTTCGGACAGTCTAGACCGGGACTCGAACCCGGTTTATCTGGTCGCGCGCCCGAAACTTTACCAGTTAGGCTATCTGCGACGTTGCTCGTAATGTTAGATTCAGTGACATGATAAGGTGTCAAAACCAAGTCATTTTTTGATTGTACAGATAAAAATAGCTTAAATAAAGTTATATTTTTTCCATGACTTTATAATAATAATCGTAATAAATGATTAAAATTTTTTATGATTACGAAATTCTTAATTTCGAAATTACGTTGAAATTATTAACTGTAATAAAAAAGATCTGGAAAAGAAATTGCTAAAAAGTATCTCATCATAATTTTTCTTGATAACAAATGATTTTTCCGTAATTTCGAAATTTAAGTTTTCATCTAAAAAAAAAAAAAAAACTTAAATCATTAATAAAGAATTCAAATTTTGGAATTACGGTGAAAATATTTGACGTGCAGAAAATATGTTTATGGTTAAGTTGAAATTAAATTATAATTTATTAAACAATATTTATTATTATATTTTTCACAATCAAAAAGTATTATAGTTTCTCATATAAAACTATGAAAAAAATTCAACCCTTGTAAACTATAAACTCTTCTGAAAAGTATTGAAATGATGGATCTCTGTTGATTGCCTATAGTCTGATTAATTTTTTATGATTTTACTTTAAAATAAACAAAATTACAATAATTTAATATTTTTTTCAAATTTTTCATCCTGATTATTTACTGAGAATTTCTCATTTACCTATCTTTTTATACACTTTGAGTATTTTTACTGAAATAAAAAAAAAATAAAATATTGTCAGCACTTTTTCATTGTTGACTAGTAAAACATTCCTGACTTACCGACATTATACGCTCGTTTCACTTACAAACTACCGTGCAATGACAGACGATCGATCGATGATCTACGATTTTTACTTAGGTAAAAAATCGGAAAAGTCAAGTGAAAATTTGATTTTTCGAAGAGTGAAGTATGACAACTATACAGAATAAAAATCATAAAGTAACAGTGAAAATTGTTCACAACTATACTCATCGTTCACTGTCAAACGACGGTCGTTCGACAGACAAGTGACGGTTATTCGACGATAATTTGTCTACACTGTGAATTGACGGTGCTTTCACCGTCGTTTCACGATCATTTTACCGTGACCACGAATCCGCCAGGGTGTGTCATATACGATTAAAGTGTAACTCAGCTCCAAATGTTCTAAAGGTACTTTCTACAGGAATTTTTCCTGGAAAACACTTGGTATACTTACACCAGGTTCTGATAATTGTCATTAAAGTCCAATTTAGGTCATACGCATCATCCAGGTGTTTTCTGCTGGAGTTTTCCCGGGAAAATACTTGAAATACCAAGCACAGGCCTTGATAGTTATTTTTAAAGTTTAACTTAGCTCTACATGTTCGCCAGGTACTTTTTACTAAACGTTTTCCTTGGAAACCACTTTTCCAGAAAGTGGTCTAGATCCTAGATAAGATTAGAAGCTACTGTGAGTGTACTTACACTAGGTTTTAATAATTATTATCTAAATCTACCTCAAGTTTTTGGTGTTCTCTAGCTATTTTCCACACAAGGCTTATCTGAAAAATACTTGCTATGAAAAGACCATATATTAATAATAATTTTCTAAGTCCAATTCAGGTTCTAAGTTTCCTCCAGGTATTTTTAACAAGAGATTCTCCCTGAAAACGCTAACAAATACCCAGATTAGGTATTGCTTAATATTTTTGAAGTCTAACTTATAGGGGGAAATACGTTTATGAGGCTGTTTTCATGTTGATTTTCATTAATTTTTTCAAGGTATAAAAAATTAATTTTTTTTTTAAACTATCAGACTATTCTATACATATATATAAATATATATATATATATATAAGCAAAGTTTATTTTCTTTGTCTGAGGTAAACTCGAAAACTACTGGACCGATCAGCATAAAACCACAACCATTAGAAGAGGAATTAATCGTAGATGGTTATAGGCTATATATTTTTCAAATTTTATGAGCCCTTCGCCATGTTTCCTCAATTTGTTTGTTTATTAGTTTATTTGCTCCCATAAAACAAAAGACAGGCATTTATCCTTGGTTCATTTATTTTCTAGCTCATAAAAGAGGACATTATTTATAACCTCTATTTTAGAAACAACTATAGTCATTTGTTCACGTTTACACTACCTTTTTTATGTTTGAAAAATTTATGTAAATTTTTCAATCTTGACTGTTTAGTTTCAAAATTGATAGATGATGTTAGTAAATAATTGGGGGGGATATGACGCCCGAAAATTTCACATCCTGCAATACTGACCGAGTTTCGCGATGTACCCTATCTACTTCGGTACCGACTGATGTCAATTTCTGTAGAAATTAGCTTGCAGCTAATCCTATCCCTAACACCGATACAGAGATAACACTGTCACATTTACAGGCTTAGTAGTTATTTGATGATATTTATATAAAAATATTTGGCTTGCAGTATTTTTAGCTTGGGTCAGCTGATTTAAAGACAGTTTTTGAGTTGTAACTACTTTTCTGAGTTTAAAAAATGTGATTGAGTCTTAATAATCGACTTAATTAAAAAATAATAGAAATTATTCTGAAAAATTTATTTTTGAGTTCATTTTTAAGGTTTTTCATAGTGAGACATTGATAATTTTTAATACACGGAAAAAAAAATATTGTTAAAATGACTATCCAACGTATCCTCAAATGACGTTTTCTTAAAATAACGATCCGGATTTCTGATTTAACGATTCATTTGTTTGACTTAAGCATACAGAGAATAGCTCTTGTAAATATATGTAGTTTCGTCAAAACAGGCAACTGTTTTGTTAACGTGAGGATCTGTCTAGTTGAATTGACTAAATGTAACGCTAAAATAATGTTACGGATCGTCATTTTGATGATCCGCTGGATAGCTGAATTGGCTATACAGCGTACCTCTAAAAAAAATGACTACACAGCGTATAGTCAGAATAACAACACGTACCCTTATTCTAACGATATTTTTTTCTCCGTGCATAGGATTTCTCTAGATCCAAACATGAAAAAAAAAAATTTTTGTGGTCGTATCGGAAAACTAGATGTTTAGAGCTACAATTTTATTTTTTTTTATTTTGCTATACGATCATTTTCCTCAGAGTTACAACTCGTTGAAAATCAACCAAAAATTTAGAATTTTTTTTATATTTCTTAATTTTTGTAACTAGTGTAGATGTTTTTTCTTGCTAATTAGACTTGTCATGAAATACTATGACATATTTTTGAGAAAGATAATTTCATTCGGTATTTTTTTTATATGGAATTAATGGAATTTTACTCATGAAAATGATTGATCTTATGCATTTTCTAGACTGATATATGTAGCTTATAAATATAAACTTGGATCTACACTCATTCAAGTTAGAAAACATTGAAGGTCTAAAAACTATACTGTAGTTGAGAGTTGTATATTCCAATAATTCGAATATTTGGATCGAATTTCAAATCAAATAATTCGATTTGATTAGCTTTAAATAATTCGAAATTTCGAATATTCGCACATTCCTAAAAAAAAGGCTCATCTTTCAGTTTTTTTTTTTTTTTTTTTTTTTTAATGCCCAGAATTTTGTTATTTATCAATAAATCTTTATCAATTTTAAAAATTTTAATAACAAATCAATTACAATGAAAAAAATGCTTCTAAAAATTTTCACTTGTAATTTTTATTAATTTTCACATGTGGAATTTTTTAATTTAATTTTTTTTATAATAATTGCATTATTATAAAATTTTAAAATAATTTTTAATGTCTGATAACTTTAGCGTTATTAACTACTTATATATTGATGGTAAATAATTTTGGTTTTTGTGTTATAGATCAACCGTTATCAAGTTATCATGTATGTTAGCGACATACCAACGTTTTAGAGAAGCTTCGTTCACCCGTCGTTTATTCGTATAAAAAATAAAAAAAAAATAAATTTAGATATTTATTGTGTTATTCAAAAGTGTATTTGTTATGCTGAATAAATTTTAAATTAATATTTATAATAATTTTTGTTTAAAAAAAATCATAAATATTTGCTTTTTTTTTGAGCGCTAGAACCAGAATGACCCTTTGAAATTAATCACACTTGTTATAGTATTGATTTTCTCTGATATTGTTATATTACAATTTTACATACTAAATTTTTAACAAGGAAGAAATCGCTATATGCAATTATAGTTGTAAATTATCCAATAGACACATTTTCAATTAAAAATGTTAGTTCAATTACTAGCCATCTTATTATTGTACTCTGCCCATTAGCATTTAATTTAGCGAACACACTATCCCATGTTATCACAATATTAAAAAGAGATTCTATGCCAGAAAATTATTGTTTATTAATACTGTTGTCCAGAACACTTTTAATTTTAGCGTTAAAATTTTCAATAAAAAATATTTATTACTTTCCATGAAATTCTAAATTAGTTACTCTATACGTAGCCAACTACCGAGTTAAATTGAATTATTCTTTATCTTAGTTTATTTTTGTTGAAAAATTTTTTTCAGCGCTTTTGCTTAATACCGTCCATACTCATATATAATGAGCTAAAACATTAAATACGATGTAATTATTGTTAACTATAACCTAAATTAAAAAACTAATAACATTATAACAACAAAATGACTTTTTCAATACAAATGGTTTTTTGAGTGATCGTGAGAATAAGTTTATGATAAATATAATTATTGACTTATAAAAAAATAAAAAATATGTAATAAATGAATGATACATCAAAGTACTGAAATATCAATTAATTAATAATTTTTAGATTATTTAATTTTTTTATAGCCAATAATTTACAAATAAAAGTTGTTCAAATAAGTAACAAATTGTTCGATCAAATTTTGTTCACTCGCTGCTTATTTTTTTATACTATTGATAATTAATAAATAACAATAACCATGTGCGCAATTAATAATAGATAGTTGTATAATTTCTACATTTTTTTCTAAATGAAAGTAGTTTGAAAGGCTACTCTTTAGATTTATCAATCGTTAATTGCAGTAAAACTTTGATTTATTTCCGCAGATTGTGTTTTAGGCTTTTTGTTTGTGATATGAAAAAATTGAGTTATAATTACTGCATCTAAATCGAAATATTTTACTGTATGACTTAATTAACTATCATCATTGTTTATTATTGAACATTAAATACTAATTATTGATTCGTAGTGTTTATTACAATGATTGATTATGGAAGCAAATTTAAAAAGGCAAGAACTATTTTCATGTCATTCAACAATTAATGAGTTTTTTTATTTTCTGATTATATAATCATATACAATTACATATAATTATATATAATTGCATATAAATATATATGATTATATGTAATTATATATAATTATATATAATTGCATATAAATATATATGATTATATGTAATTATATATAATTATATATAATTGCATATAAATATATATGATTATATGTAATTATATATAATTATATATAATTGGATGCAGTGTTTTTTAATAATTATATATAATCATATACAATTATATATAATTGCATATAATTATATATGATTATACATAATTAGATGGAACATTTTTTTAATGATTACATATAATCATAGACAATTCCATATAATTATATATAAATAGATATAATCATATATAATTGTATATAGTTCTATAGAATTGTACAAAAGTTACAAACATTATTATATACAATTATATGAAATTATATATGATCATATCAAATTCCAAGCTGCAAACCCTATGGGTAGTAAAACAAAAAATTATAAAATTGGTGCTATTTATTTTGTTATAAGAAATTTACCGTCTCATGTGAACTCAAAACTTCATCATATTCATTTAGTCAGTTTATTTCGAACTATTGATATTGTAAGTATTGACCAAGCTCTCAAGCCTTTAATGAGAGACATAAAAATTTTGGAAACGACTGGTCTTACCATTAAATGAGTCAAATTTGGTACGTTATTACTTTACTGATACAAATTTTGCTAATAGTGTTCTCTCCTTCGATAACTCGTGGAAATATTGGTTATTTAAAAGGACTTATTGAAGAACATCACGCACTAGTCTTGTCTGTATTTGGAATGAAGTTGACGCCTAAACATAATTTTATGCTTCACTACGCGACTGTCATTTTACTTATGGGACCTTTAATTTATTTGTGGTGTATGAGGTTTGAAACTAAGCATAATTACTTCAAAAACTTAATTTCTCTATACAAAAATTATATCAATGTTCCAAAAATTTTGGCCACTCAGCACCAAAAATTCATTTCTACAAATGGAATGAATTGAACGAAAATGACAATATTTTAAAACTCGGAAAAGGAAATTTTGAGAAGCTCGGAAATTTGTTTGACAATATTCCATATAATGAAGCAAACTCTGATGAAACTTTAACTCTGAGCAGTGTAGTTTATGAAGTATCAGAGTTTGAATTTCACTTTACCTACAAGAAAAATTATTTTGTTGCTTTATGTATTGATGACTTAACAGATTTACCAATTTACGGTGAAATCAAAAATAATTTCGTTTATGATAATAATTTAATGTTTTACTGTAAATTATGGGAGACTGTTTGTTATGATGCGAGCTTATGTGCAAATTAAATAATTGAAAAAAATGGAAGAAAAATATCAAATTATTAGTTTTTTGGATTTGAAATTTCCACTACCTTATGAAAAACATCAATGTTATGATAAATGTAACTACTATATAGTTCCTAAACATTTATTACTGTAAATATTTAATAACTTGTTGTATTTATTATATTAAGTTAATTTATGTTTTATTTGATTTCAGTCTAATTGTAAAATAAACATTAATTTGTTCAATTATAATTAATATCTAATATTATTTAGTGTTTCATAAATTCTTTACTGATAATACGCCGATACGGAGTTACTGTACACCGATTTAACACCGGTAACACCGATTTAACACCGAATTTTTAACACCGCCGAGAACTATTTCAACACCGGTGTTAAATGACCGGTGTTGCACAGCGGTGTTAAAATGAGTCTATTTTAACACCGCTTTTTTTACAGTGTATTAATAATTTATTATATTGTTCACTGTAGGTTTCAGGATTTAAAATTTAGAATCACTGTCGTTTTTGGCATCTATATTTCATTTGTTCTTCATTTTAATCGGCAAATTTCACTCAAGTACCTCGTTTCTTAGCAACGTTTGACAATCAACATATAAAAGTTTTACTTCTTTCCCCGAGTGTGACATTAAAAAATATTAAAAATTCTGTTTAATTATATCTAATTTTCATATTATCAAAAGTGCTACTTACTTTTATTATTTATTTTAAGTTTAAATAACAGTTTAATTTTTATTATTTGTGTTTATGATTTTCTTAAAATATTATTCTATTTTATACTAATTTTTTTATTACTTTTTTTTTTTTAATTTATTTATATGTACATTTGTACATATGCATTTTTATAATGTCGCGAAAAAAAGTGAGTGATGAAGATAAAAAATTATTAAAGCAGTTGACTCAAGACAATCAAATAATTGATGGGTTTTTATTTAACATGAAGGATTATGTTTACTCGAAAGGAGAGCCAGTTGTGTAAGTATCATTTTTATTACAAACTTTAACCGTATTTTATTTTAGATAATTCTAGAAGAGTTTTTCTTATGTAACTTTCAAATTTTACGTCAAATACGCGTCAAATCGTTTTGTTGGTATTAAGTAATTTTTTTTTGCTTAGAAAACAGCAGCGAAAGTTTCAGGCATGACCTGCAGGGTCAACTGTTTTACAAATTTTTTTTTTCTATATTTAACAAAAAATTTATAATTTTTCGATAGTTATCATTTGCAATTTTTTTTTTTGATTAATTTTTAACTTCCCCCTTTTTGCAAAAATTGAGTTTTCATCAGATCTCGACGTTTTAAGGTCACAGGAAGCTTCTCTGACTATACCGCGATATGTACTTGAAGTTTCGAACGTTTACAAAACAAAAAATTAAAAAAAAATATTTAAATTAAAAATTAAAAAAAAAAATTATTGGTCGTACGGTGTAGGGGTTAGTTATCTGGCTAGTAAGTGCGCGGCTCAGGTTCGAATCTCGGTTAGAACGAATAAGTTTTCACTTTATTTCTATAATTAGCGAAAGTTAGGTCTAAATAAAAACAGTCTAGACTTGCGTTAACTCTACATATTAAAATTGAGATAAAAAAATGACACTCATAAAATTCTTTTTCAATCATCCCTCACGGTTTTAGAATCACAGTGAAAAGTATAGAACCCTATGCTCGTGTAAGCAATGTGTAAATTGAGAGAATTTCACTGTGATTTCGGCGTGCATTTGTCCCATTCGTACACGGTGTTTTCACAGTGTTTTCTCAATGAATTCTCGATGTTCACACATCGAATTCACGGTGATTACACAACCCTTATTCACAGTAATAACACAGTGAATTCATAGTCGTCACACTGTAAATTCACAGTCGTAACAGTGAATTTGTAACAGGGTAAAATTACCCTAAATCGATAAGTCACCGGAGATCGATAATTATTCGACATAGCACTAGCGCGTCTCGATCTTCGGGCCTAAAGGGAGAATAGGAGGGGGCAGTTTTGGGTTGATATAGGTGAGCCGTGCAGTGGAAAAAAGAGAAGTAGTGTGACCGCCAGATATAGTGCCACGGAAATCCAAAAAGACCAATCCCCGTAGTGACGAGACGAAGGAAGCCAACTACAACTAGGACTTCACCCTCGATTAGAGAGTTAGATCATCCTATTATTCGTCAAGGTATCAATTATTACTCTGTGGGAAAGAAGTGGACCGCGGTTTACCCAATACCCAGTTACTTCTCCTAATTAATTGTCAATTGGATCGTTTAATCGACGATTAGTTAATTAATCAGAATAAAACATTTGTTAGTTTGGATTGAGTGATTTTCCTGGGGGCTTATACCCGAGAGTCACTCAATTGACCTTGTGGGAAAATTTAACAATCAAAAAATTAATCAGTTAAAATAATTAACATCTAAAAAATTAGCTTAATTTATTTTTATAATTTTTATAATAATTAACGCAAGAAAAGTGATTAATTTTATGGCTTGAAAAATAATCGTCAAGCGTTTTACTCGTGGAATTTCGGTCAAGCGTTAGTACATTTTGTGCCGCAGTAAATTCCAACACCCATGGTCAAAGACAACTAAGCTATCGAATGTTCTAGCAACAAAATTGAATGTTCGACTTTTGTCGATTTTTTATAAATCAGAAAATTATTGAAAATTTTGTTGAAAATTATATTAGCAATTAATTACTGAAATTATTTTATATTGTAAATTAATTTTTGCGTGACAATTAATTTAATTGGGGATTAAGTCCGTGAATTAATTAAATTAAATTTTGTTGCAAATCTAAAAATTAATAGCGTGGACATTAAGTCTAAGAAACAAGTTAATTTGAGTCGAAAATTCCACAGAAAAATTGATTACAATTAATTTATTTAATCGTCAGGTTTATATTAATTAATTTTGAATTTGATTGTAAAAATTATATCGTCATTAATTTAATTGTCAAAAATTAATTAACCAACTATTGTTAATTATTCAGAACATGACAATAAGCTACTCAGAAATTTTAATCTATTAATATGTTAATACAAAATTGAAATTAACAATCGAAATCTAAGAAGTAAAAGTTAGTTCAAGTTAATTGGAGTTAAATTGTTAGTTGAAAATATTGTTTTATAAAAATTCTAATGATTGGATATTTCAATTAGCTAAATCTTAAACTTTAATTGAAATTAAATTATTATCAAATATAAAATTTATAGATAAAGTCAGTCAGTAGTGTGAGTGTGAGACAAGTGTGGGTTATGTGTGAGTTGCAGAGTATCTAGGTCTACGTTTCGTCACTGGGCTGTCCAACGAAGCAAAATGAAAATGAAAATAAAGAAAATAAAAATCAAACAAGCGACACAGACAAGGAAAATATGACGAACGAAGAAATGATAGAGAATATGTTAAGTGAGGAAAGAAAAAAAGTTGAACAAGCCAAAAACAAGGAGAAAAATGAGGAGTGAAGGAACGAAGAAAGAGAAAAAATAGAAAAGGAGAAACCAAAAAGTATAGAAGGTAAAGAACTAGAACAGGAACTAAAGGAAAGAAAAAGAAAAAGAATGAGGATACACATTCAATGTGGAGAAGGAAATATAAAGAAAAAGAAGAAGTGATGGACGAAATGGAAAAAAGATTCAGGATAAGATTTGAAATAGAAAGAATTAGGTTTAGAAAAAATAAACAGATAATAATAGAGTGTACTAGTGAAAGAGAAAAAAATAACATACTTGAAAGAAGAAAAATTATGAAAGGGACTGGAATATGGATAAGAGAAGAAAAAACAAAAAGAGAGTTAGAAGTGGAAATATGGATAAGGAGAAAAGCTAAATGGGTACAAAGTAATGGAGAATTAACTGTCATGGAAGGAAAGAAAGTAAAAATAAGAGGAGAATGGTGGTGCTGGAACGAAAGAAGAGGAGAACTAGAATTATGATGGTACGAGGAAGGAGGAGTGACACAGGAGGAAGTAGAGGAAACAGACAAAAGAGAAAAAGGAGAGAGAGGAAGACTAAGAAAGGGCAAGACGAGAAAGGGTGAGAGAAAAATAATGTTTTGGAACATAGCTGGAATGAAGGAGACAAGTCAAGCAAGAGAAGAAATGGAAAAAAATGAAATAGTAATATTAATAAAGACGTGGGTCACACAAGAGAAAGCAGAATATGAAGTTGAAAGATTAAGCAGTAAGTTCAAATGGTGGGCTAAAAATGCAATAAAAGAAGGAAAAAGAGGACGAGCAAAAGAAGGACAATTTGTGGGAATAAAAAAGAGCATAGAAACAGAATGGAGTGTAAAAGAATGGGAGTATGGACTAACACTTGAAAGTGAGAAGGGTGAGGGCGAGATGATAATAACCGTATACAACAATGTGGGGGTGAAGCAAATAGAAAGAGCAATGAGAGAGAAGATAGAAGAAGGAGCAGAAAAATACGATAAAGTGATGATAGTGGGGGATTTTAAAGCAAGAATAGGAGAAGAAATCGGAATAAGAGAGAATGAAGGAGAAAATAGAAAAAAGAGAAAGTCCAGAGACAAAGTAGTGAACAGCGAAAGAAGAAAGCTGCTAAAAATATGTGATGAGCTAGGACTAAAAATATGGAATGGAAGGGCAGAAAATGATAAATAAGGAGAAATAACATACGTAGGTGGAACGGAGGAATGCTTAGGGTCGATATTTGATCTGGTCATTACAGTAGACAGAGGAAACGAAAGGGAAATTGATATGAAAATAGTTGAAAGAATAGAATCAGACCACTTAATTGTATCGATAAGGCAGTGTAAAGAAGAACAGGAAAACGAAAAGGGGAGGAAGAAAAGCAAACAGAGGAAGAAGGACCCTATCAAAAATATCCACATGGGATTGTATGGGAATCTATACGAATCCACATAGGAAAGTATGGAATCCATAGGATTTAATGTAGGAATGTATAGATTCCCATGGGAATCAACATAGGAAAGTGTGGGTACATGGATTCCCATGTGAGAAATCCACATGGGAAGTATGGATTCCCATGGGAATCCACATAAGAAAGTGTGGGTACATGGATTCCCATGTGGGAAATCCACATGGGAAGTATGGATTCCCATGGAAATCCACATAGGAAAGTGTGGGTACATGAATTCCCATGTGGGAAATCCACATGGGAAGTATGGATTCCCATGGAAATCCACATAGGAAAGTGTGGGTACATGGATTCCCATGTGGGAAATCCATATAGGAACGTGTGGATATGTGGATTCCTATATAGAATTCAAATAAGGAAAATGAATATACGTCATGTAAGAACGTGACTCAGGCCAGTGAGTAGCGTAGAAGACTGTCAACCATGAGGTACGGGTTCAAGTCCACCAGACGCCAGTAGCTTATTCATGAGATAACATCCACTTTTCAGTGTTAATTTCAATAAATAGTTAATTAGCAGTTATTAATTTATTATTATTTTAAATTTTTCGAATAAAATTTTTTTCACCTTTTTGGTATGGGAATTGATGTGGGATTCTTACCCAGGATTCTTATGGGAAATCATATGGGAATACATGTAGGATCCCACCCTGGATTCTTATGGGAAACCATATGGGAATCCATCCGAAAACGCCATGTGGGAATCCAGGCTGATTTCCCATATGAATTTTTTTGATAGGGGAACGAAGATAGAAGAAAAAAAATTAATACGGAAAAAAGAAAAAAAACAAGAATACTTAGAGGCCATACATGAAGCGGTGACGAAGAGGGTGTTAGAGAAAGAAGAATTGGACTGGGAAGATATCAAAGAAATAATAAAAAAAGGAGCGGAAAAAGCTGAAATGGTAACAAAGGTCAAAGGAAGACTGGAAAGAAAAGAAAAAGAAAAGTGGTTCAACGAGGAGTGTCAAAAGAGAAGGAAAGAGGTATGGGACAAACTGAAAAGATTCATAAAAAACAGGAGCAAAGAAAACAATAGAGAGCTTAAAGAAAGTAGAAAAGAATATAAGAATACAATAAAAAGATGCAAAGAAAAGTGGGTAGAAGAAATGTGAACAAATAAAAGAAGTTATGAATAAAATGTGGGTGGAGGGAAATATGCCAGAAGGATGGGATACGGCAATCATAGTACCGCTTTATAAATCAGGAGATGAGGAAGTGACAGGGAATTACAGGGGGATATCGCTACTTGACTCAGGATATAAACTACTAACAACATTGATGACAGAAAGAATAAACAGATGGATAGACAGGGAAAAAATAATACGGGTAAGCCAAGCGGGGTTTAGAAAGAGAAGAGGGACTAGAGATCATATTCATGTTTTAAGCGGACTGATAAATAAAAGATTAAAGGACAAAGGAGGAAAGTTATACATAGCATTAATTGACTTTAAAAAGGCATTTGATAAAGTGGAGAGGAGAAAAATGAAAAGGAAAATTTGGGAGAAAGGAATAAGAGGCAAGATGTACAAGATGATAAGTAAGATATATAAGAACAGTAAAGTAAAACTAGGACCAAAGAGAACAACCAAAAAATTCGAAACTAGAAAAGGGGTAAGGCACGGATGTGCAATGAGCGGTGCATTATATGAAATAGATATAGATGGACTCGAAGAGCAGATGGAAAAAAAGAAAATTGGGGGGACAGCGATAGGGAACAAGCGAATATACGCGTTGGAATATGCAGATGATGTGGCACTAGTATCAGAATCAGAAGGAGAACTAAGAAGCATGCTGAATGAACTGAGAAAATATGCCAAAGAAAACAAGATGGAGGTAAATGCAGAAAAAACAAAGATATTAATATGTAGGAATGGAGGAAGAAAGAAAAAAGAAAAAAAATGGACATATGAAGGGGAAGAAATAGAGGAAGTAAAAGAGGTGAAATATTTAGGATACTGGTTTACGATGAAAAATAGTGCAGCAAATCAAAGAAAGGATATGGCGAGGAAAGCACAAAAAGCAACGAACGCGGTATGGGGTATAATAAAGAGAAGCAAAAGGAACAGTATAAGGGACAGGATGTATCTGATGAACACGGTGGCAAAATCTGTAGCTATGTATGGAGTAGAAGTGTGGGGGTGGGAAAAATCGGAGGAGATTAGGAAAGTGCATAGAAGGTTGTGCAAGATAGCTCTAGGAGTGAGTAGGAACACACCAGGGTACATATGGAGGGAAGAAATGAGAGTAGAGGATATAGAAATAACACTAAAAGAGAGAGCAGTACGATATATAAAGAACGTGATAAAATGGACAGAGAAAGATGGTCAAGGATAGTTATGAAAGAAGAAATGAGAGGTATACTAAACGGAAGAGCAACAAAATGGGGTAAAGAAGTGAAAAAAATACTAATAAAAATGGGCTGCGAGGAAGTATTCAGGATGATATATAAAGAGTTGGAGATAGAAGAAATAGAAACAAAGCTGGATGAAGGGATAATGAGAATAAGAGATGAAGCAAAAAAAGAAGACGATGAGGCGATAGAGAAATCATCATATTGCAAATTATACAAGAAAATAAAAATAGACAAAGATAAAAACTACTATTGGAGAAAAGATGAAATAAGTGAAGAAGATAAGGAAACATGAGCGAGGGTACGATGTCGGGGTACGATGTTTGGGGCAGGAGGGTCACCAGAACAACGACGTGCAAACAAGAGGAAAAAAGAAAAGAAACGAAAAATAGAAAGATTAAATGGAAAAAAAAATAATATATACAATAATAGTAATAGTATTTTCCTATCGCCAACAAATCAGACTGAAATTGAGAAAATTATCAATGAAATGAAAGAGAAATCTGGTGAAGTAGATAATATACATAGTAAAGTAATTAAATGCATTGCCAAAGATATTAGTTTACCCCTAGAATATATTTTTAATTTATGTATTAGTGGAGCGATCTGGCCAAATGCTCTCAAAAAAGCTGATATTATCCCTATTCTTAAGTCTGGCAATAATCACCTGGCAACTAATTACAGGCCTATATCACTAATATCTAATTTAGCTAAAATATTTGAAAAAATAATTTATGTAAGGTTGTATAAATTTTCTATTAGTAATAACCTGATATCAGACAAACAATTTGGTTTTATGAAGAACAGAGGTACAGATGATGCTCTCGCTTTTACCTCTAGTTTTATATACGATAATTTAGACAAAAATCGTGCATCTGTACTGGTTTTCTTGGATCTAGCAAAGGCTTTTGATACAGTTAATCATAAAATCTTACTTGATAAATTATGGCGCAAAGGAATCAGAGGTATACCGCATAAATTGATTGTAAATTACCTATCAGGTAGAGAACAATGTGTTAAAATAAATAATTGTTCTAGTGATTATAGATTAGTAAAAATTGGAGTTCCCCAAGGGACCATCTTAGGGCCTCTTCTCTTTATTATAAACATAAATGATATTTTTAATATTTTACCTCCTAATGCTCTTGTATCATATGCGGATGACACTGTAGTTCTGTGTAGTGGATCTAATTGGTTAGTAGTCTCTGATTGTTTGTCTGATTGGTTGAATAAGCTAGATCAATGGTTAAAAGTCAATCAGTTAACGCTAAATGTTGATAAATCGACATTTATTACTTTTGGTTGTTATACTGACAGTGTGCCTATTAATTTTCATTTGTACATCAAAGATAAAGAGTTAAAAAGAGTTGAAAATTGTATATACCTGGGAGTAGTTTTTGATTTTCACATGAAATGGAACAAACATATTTCAGAACTAATGAAAAAACTCAACTACTTTACCTTCCTCTTTTACAAATTAAGTAATTGGATTAAAACATCATTACTGAAAATCATTTATCATGGTCTATTTGAAAGTGTTATAAACTATGGAATTATAGCCTGGGGAGGTGCATATGATAACACATTAAAACCTATTGTAAATCTACAAAATAAAATGTTAAGCAAAATGACAAATTATGATGATATGTTAAGACCATTGAAGATTAAACAATCTTTCGTTGTACAATCCTTAACCTATTATTTTTGTAAATGTAAATCTTTGTACTCTGATAGAGTAATCAATACAAGATCTAGACAGTTAACTCTACCAAAAATTAATAGAACAATAAGTACTAAAAGTGCAATCTATATTGCAATTAAATACTTCAATTTACTTCCTAGTAATCTGAAAGAGCTGAATGATAATAAATGGTTAAGAAAGCATATTGTGAAGTGGATAAGAACAATAATACTTTAATTCAGGACAAATTGTATTTATGTAAAAATTCTGTAAAATTATTCTTAAGATACTTTGTACACTACTTATTTAGTTAATTTAATATTATGTACTAATTTTTATAAATGTAATATATTTTTCTGGTGTCTATGCACAGGTGCTTTATGCACCTCTATAGAATGTTTTACCAGAAGTAAAAATAAAATAAAATAAATTAATATACAGATGCAAAACATGTAAAAACTTTGTAAGAGACGAAAGTCGTGCAAATAAAACTATTTATTATTATTATAATTTTCAGGAAATATTTATTAAAATTAATAAGCAGACTTATTTACTGTCAAATAATTATGAATACTTCGAATAATCAAATAAAATAAAACGAAGTAATTTTTACACAAAAATTATACGAAGTAATCGAATTATTCGAATATTCGATTCGATTGGATCCCAATTCGCACACTCCTAGATTAAACTGATTGTACTAATATTATCATTATTATTACTACTGATATTATAACTATTATTATTGTTTAAATATACTGATTATTATTAGTATTTTCGTAATAGAATACGTATAAATTATATGTTTTAAAAATATAAATTGTCAGTGTTTCATATATGATACATAACAAGATATTTAATAGTATATCCCGGGTAAAAAAACTTATATATAATTATATATACTTATATGTTATTATATATTACTTATATATAATTATATATTACTTAGATATAATTATATATGTGTATATGCAATTATATATAATTATATATAATTGGATGCAGCATTTTTTAATAATTATATATAATCATATACAATTA
>JZSA01000604.1:0-10030 GCA_000956155.1 Cotesia vestalis | reverse complement strand
TTAAGTGTGGACAGTGTGTGCGAGTGAGAAATTTTGTTAACTTGTTATAAGTCGCGATACTGTTAAAATTTTTATTGTTAATAAATTGATCAATCTTGTTAATTAACCATTTATTATTCAGCAGCAACCTTCCTCCACTCTCTCTACCCTAAGATAAGATTTCTCAGCTCTGGACCGGTTCCAGGAACCGCGATTAAAAATCCTGGTGGCGCCCTAATAATTATTGTTGTTGTTAATTTTGTTAATTTATTTTTCAAATTGATTAGGGGCTAACCTGAACAGGTAAAACTGTTACAATTTGTTTAATAAATTCCCTAAATGTCTAAAGGATAAGGACAGACTCCCATATTCTGAAAGACATTTATGCGAAAACTATATTGTAATTAAATTAAATGTAAAATCATAAATATTATTAAAAATCTATAAAGTAAGAAAAAAAATACTGCTATTTAATAAATTATCAATAACACTGTTCGACACGAATTTTGGGCTTGACTATACTTCTAAGTCTCGAATTTTGGTCCTTTTTACGTAATAAAAAAAAAATCGTTTTTTCTTGTTTGAAGTTGACTCTTGTAGAAATCAGGGTAATATTTCAAATCAAAAATAAAATTATCTGTTTCGTGATGCGAAATATTTTTTTGTCGATCTGTATTATTATTGTCATTATTATTCATCTGATTAGTATATTTTTAAATTTGATTACCTCGATACCTTCACACAACGGATTTCCAACAAACAATAATTCACGTAGGTTCATCATTTCTTGAAGACGCATAAACTCAATCCATTCTTTAACTAAGTTATTTGACATGTAAAGTACTTTCAAATTCTTCATAGTTGCTATACCTTTCATTTTTTCGATAGAATTGTAAGAAATCCATAATTCTTCGAGGGTATCAGCAAGTGCTTCCAGGCCGGTAAATCCTTTTATAACATTTCGTCCCAGCGATAATATTTTTAAATTTTTAAGAGAACTTATTCCAACTATTTTTTCAATCATATTAGTAGAGAGTGATAATTTTCGACATTTCGAAAATAATGAAAGAGAATTATCCATTTTTTCAACAGGGGGCCATTGAAAACTCAAATCCACATCTAACGCTGATGCAGCATCACATTTATTCTCTTCTTCCCAACGGCGAGTCGCATCTTTGCACGTTGTTGGTTTTGAAATTGACATAAATTTTGCGCTGTGTATTCAATGGGTGGACAGAAATGTTATGTTATTTACTTTTTAGTGAAAAGATATTTAAATAATAATTGTTAAGAATGTTATTATTTTCTATTATACTTGGTACGTATACGTAACCAAACATCACAATAACAAAAATGAAAACTGACTTGAAGTAAGCATTGATTTTCTGTTACTTAGCATTGGCAGTTACTAAGATACCATAATCAGTTCAGGTTCAGTTTGAATTTAAAATAAACAATAATAAATTTAACAGATATTAACATGATTTATATCTACGTCTATTCCCATACTACTACATAAATCTGTAGAATTTTTTTTTATCTTTACTTCGTTATAACTACAATTAAATAGATTTTCACTTGAAATGAAATTTTTCATAACGCATAGAGAATAATGAAATTTGAATCATAAAATGATAAGTAAGAAGCTAATTTCAAGTTTAAATCATAATTTCGAGATATGGACCACACACTAAGTAATGCATTATTGAAAATTTTTTCAAGATTACAAAAAACAACATGGTTTATTATCAATTGTTTTTTTTTTATACATTTAATGTTAGTGTAATCCAAGTTTTTATGTATTATTAATAGAATTTACTGATTAATTTTTATAAAAAAAAAAATCAAAAATCTATATAAATATATAACTATTTAGGTTCTGTCGATACATACATTTTTAAAAATTTTGTTTTTAATTAAAAAAAAAATATAAATTCTTAAGAAGCGAAAAAAATTTTAAAAACCAAAATATAATTATTTCAATTGAATCCTTAACTTTGATGATAAATCTTTACAATTTATTCAAGTTACTCACTCAAACTATTTTTATTTGACGTGCCTGACAAAAAATCATATAGAAAAATTCTATAGTTACACCGATAATGTTTAACAAAATCCTGATTTCTTAATAATCAATCAGATCTTTGGCAAATTATAAATAAAAAATTAAAAAAAAAAAACCTACTTTTTGAATTCAAGTTAATTGATTGTAACTAGTGCGGCTTTGCGAACTTCCAAAATTTATAAACTTTTCTATATATTTGGAAAGGTAGAAACACCAAAGTTGGATAAGTTTGACTAGCTTTTGTAAAAATTTTTTTATGGTCTAATATAATTAAATATAAGCTCATACTAGATATTTTGAGAGCAGATTTTCTTATTTATATTCTAAGAAATTCGACTGTTTCAATTTTTTTCCTCTTGTTATCGCCGCCATTATAGAATTTTCAATAATTTTACATATAATTTTTATGAATCAACAAACATGTAAAAATTGCAAGCAAATTATAATATTCTTATGATATTAATCAAAATCAAAATAGTGAAATACATCGATTAAAACTAAAAAATTAAACTCTGATTTAGACTTTCACAAGTAAAATTTATTGTATAATGATTCAATTTATTTAGATATTAGTTATCTAACTGTAGTTGATTTGCGATAATTTTAAGATCAATTACATAAACTCTTTTCATCTAAAAAAAACTTTAAATTTGAGCCAGTAATCATTAAATGCTACCTTTGATTTTCATTATTTACATATTAATTGTCGAAGCGTTTATTCTGATTTATATATACGCTGAAAAAAATTATCCACAAAAAGAAATCTGAATTTAAATGGTTTATTTCACAAAGTATGTATATTAATTAGTTGAATTTTGAAAAATATACAAAATAGATGTACAAAAAAAATTAAACCATTACTTATTTTTTATGAAGAAAACAATATGCTAAATGCCATGAATAAACAACCAGCAGCTATGTACGGACTTTTTCTTTCACCAATTCTTGCACATTTCCAAAATATACCCCCGACTCTGCAAAATCGAAAATTGATTAGTAAAATATGAAAACATGCAGATAGATTTTAAAATATATAAAAGAAAAATATCCAGAAAAAGAAGAAGCTATACACACCCAACTTTTTTTCCATCTATTATACGAGGCACTATTGACCGCACATAAGCACATGTACAGATCAACAATAATATTACTGTCATGAGGCTTTGAAAATTAAATAGTGCCGACTGAAAAATAAATACATTATTACTTTTTATACTTATAACGTGTGAAGAATAAATAAAGTGATATTGACTTTTGAAAATAAATCCATAATGCGTTAATATTTAACTCATAATACCATCATGCGTTAAATATGATACTAAAATCTAAAAACATAGGAAAAGTTTCTGGGGATTTTTTTGAGAGATGAATTACTTGAAAAATTAATAACTTGCAATCTTAAAAATTAAAAAAAAGTTCTAAGGCAAATTTTGTAAAGAAATATATTTGTTCAATAATTTATCTATTAAAAAACACCTAAATATTTTAAAATGTATGCTAATTCTGGTATCATAATAAAATTATGTAAAAAAATTAATTTTTACATTTAGTTTAATAATAAATAAAATCACTTTATTTTTAATATATATTAATGAAAGTTAAATGAATATAAATCAATCTTTAAATGCTTCTAAAAATTAAAAATTCTATTTTTTGAAAATAATTTTCAAAAACTAGTTTACTTTTCGAGAAAACTAAAAAATTTGTCGAATATCTGTTAATTTCAATGTCATTCAATTAATTAAGAAAACAATAGTAAAATTTAGATAAATACTTTGCAAGTGAAAATTGTTAAAAACTGTGAAAGCAATTTTTTTATTTGTAATCGATTTTTTGAATTAAATGAAAACATGATCAGTAGTCTCATTATTTTAGTATCGTAAAATTTAACCATTTCTTAAAATTATAATTTAGTTACTACATTAATAGGCGAATATCAAATGGAATTTTTCAATTCATAACAAATAATAACTAGTTCAATGATTTATACATTGCTGTTACTTTCTTGATAATGAAAATTTTGATTAAATTGAAAATCAGTCTTACCATTGTGAGACGTTTTTATTTATTGAGAAAATATTATAAAGTATTTAAAAATAAATATTCAACAACACATTTTCAATCTATTGACACGTCAAAACAAAAAACGTGCTGATTACAATCGTAATTTGGTTAGGTTGACAGTTGTAATATGGGAATTAATTGTTAGAGAAAATTACTGTTAAAGTACTCAACTGTCGTCATATTTACGTCAATTTACTGTTAAAATCTGAGAAATAGATATAGTGGAAAATTTTTAAATTTAACATACGAATTAAATTTTTAAAAAGAATATACCTTCAGGGATTGTATTCATAATTTTTTAAATGCCTACATGTGAATTTTTTAAAAATAAAAAAAAAATAATTTCACATTTAAAAATTTTTAAAAATTACAATTGCAAATTTTTCAGGAATATTTTTTTTTATAATTAATTTTTAATGAAAATCAATAAGATTTTCAGATGTCTGCTGAATTTAGTATCATGATTTTTCACTTAAATTTTTTATTAGTATAAAATAGTAAACACCTAACTTTTAAAAATTTATATTAAATACAAATTTCACAGGTATAAAAAAAAATCTAAAAAATTTTTAGTCGTTTGGTAGATAATTTCAGTATCATATAAGTTTGTGGCTTAATTTTTTTTAAACCGTTGCTGAACACTGTTATTATTATTATAATTATATTTTCAATTATAATATGCTTATAAAAAAAACCTTTATTTTCATACTACACCATATTACAGATTTGATAAATGAATAAAAAATTCAATCTGTAGACAATATTTCAATTTACTCCGCGTTTTTTATATTCATAAGATGGCAGTACAATCACATTCTGGAACAATTTTTCAAGCATACGAAAAATGTGAGCGCCGGTAACTGAGACAAATGTGAAGAATCCGAAATCAAAAAAATCCGTGAATTTAACCAATGATTATCAATGTAAACACTCTTAAAATTCAAGAATGAGTATTTAGTGATGATTTTTATTATAAATAAATAATCAAACCAGAATTAACATAGTTGAAAAAATTGCTTTTATATATTTTAAAAAATAATTAGAACAACCTCAACAATGCCGACTTACGAAATGCCTTTAGTACTCCGTATAATGAGCAAGGTATTTTATTAACATTTATTTTTTATTTACTTAACGTTAAATAAAATTACACATTTTTAGAAGTAAAATAATTTAATCATAATTAATTTTCTTAATTTAATTTTTTATAGCCTGAAACTTTTAATACATTGAAGAGAGTATCAACTGCAATTTTTAGTAAGAAAGGTATCATACGTAAAATTGATAATCTTGGCCAAAAACCAACACCTTATAAAATGAGTAATCATAATATGGTTCATCGAGAGGCTAACTACTACGTTATTCACTTTGATGTTCCTCCTCGAAAAATTGATGATTTACTAGAGGAATATGGTCGTGACATCGATATCATTAGAAGCAGAATTTATAAAAAACCTGATGATAAAGAACAACCACAATGTACCTGGCACGAGGAAATGTTACCTCCTCCATACAGGTAAATATTATCATTTATTATTTTATATTTTTAATCTATTAACTGATTTTGTTTTTTTAATGTTTGAAAACATCTTTAGTAATTTATAAAATTATTTTTTCTGAATTTAATACTTTAAAAAAATTACTTGCGCTTGTTTGACTCTTAAGAGGTAGATTTTGTTAATTAAGACAACAAAATCTATTTTAAAATTTTAACGATAAAAAGTTGCACAAAACAAAAATTCTCCTGAATTTATTTTTCATGGTTCTACAGATATGGCAAAATTAAGTAATCATGTGTATATCTCACCTGTCATATTTAGATATCTATATCTAGATTGAAAAAATTTTTTTCTGCATGTGTAACATTTTTATTTTAATTAAATTAATTTCTCGAATAATGTTGTCTCTTATAAAAAATAATTCACGATTAAACCTTCTGAAACAGAATAAGAATATTCACTTCTGAAAAAAAATGCATACTTTCAATTTTTCATAAACTCACATAATTCACTTAAATCATAATCATACTAAATAATTAACATGCCCGTGCTTATTGTGACTGAAATGTTTTATTTCTAGAATGAATTATAGTATAAACATTTTTTTCTTCTAATTTCTCTAACCTTTGATTTTCATTTTCCAGACCTGAAGTCCAAAAATTAATGAATATTGCCGCAAAATCTAAAACGGGATACACAATTGAGTTTAAATACAATTCTGGATTGGATTATAATCCATTCCAAAGATAAGTAATAATTGTAAAATTCAAATTCAAAAATTAATTTTGAAGATGTTAGTAAATAAGTAAGTACCTATTGAGTACCTAATAAGTAAGTAAGTACCTATTGAAAATAAAACTTTTTTTCGCAAATTCTTGCTTATTGAATTTATGCAACACCTACAGTATTATAATTGTTTTACATTATAATTATAATTATTTGAAGATTTAAGAAATCCTACTATCATATATATTTGTTCAGAAAAGTTTCTGCGAACGGTGTAATTTTCAGTTGGAGCTTCAAAAATGCTTTCAGCTTGAAGGTTTATAAATTTATTAAAATATTTCTAAAAATGTTATTATTTTTCTCGGTTTCATAATATCAAAAGTTATTTTGGGTTGGAAAGAAAATTCTTTTAAAATTTAAATGTACCATTTTCAAAATTGTGCTGGTGTTTTAAAAGTTCATTTTCTAATTTGAAATCAAATATCACAAACAATTAATTACGGGTTTCTATAAAGAAAAATTTTGTCAGAATGACTCACTCAAGAAAATTTTATTTTTATTTCATTCTTACTAAAACTGTTTGTAAGTAATTTAATTCCTACAAAAATAATTCGATAAATCATGTTCATGATTGTAATGAAGAAGTAGTTAAAGGTTTCTAAAGTTTAAGAAAGAAATAACATTTTTTGTGAGATTTTCATAATAAGTAAAATTTTCTACAAAAAAAAATTTATTTAGATGTTAATTGACTGAACATTCAAAAGCTAGAGCTCCAAATTACGTAAGTCCAATTTGCGATTTTTCAATTTAAGATTTTTAAGAAAATTTTGTTCTCAATCTTTAAAGACTGTTAATTACCTTTTTTTCCAGGACAGTCATAAGTATAACTGATTAGAGCATTATTGTAGAAATTTAATTTTTTTGTAAAGTAGTTCAGTTAAAATTAAAAAAATATATTTTTTGAAATCACTTTCGAACTTCCATGTTCATTCATTTCAATGTCTAATCAATTTTTTCAAAAACACATTACTAAACTGCAGTTAAAAAATAAAAAAAATGGATATTTTTTTTTTTCTAAAGACGAATAAAGGGTTGAATTATTAGTATAACCATTATACAGTTAAGAATAAAATAAACTCTAAGTAAGATTTTAGTCAAAATAAGGTCAGAAGTTATAAGTTTTTTTTTTTTTTTTTTTTTTTTTTTAAATCTCTTTATTGATTATGCTAATCCTTGGTTATAATTTCTTTTGTTAATTATAATTGAATATATATATATATAAAAAAGGTATAGATATATATTTTTTTCTTTTTTTTTCTTGCAACACGAATTCAGATTTCACAGAAATCTAACTATTGCATTGGTCCTCATGACGGAACTATTCAGAAAATGCATATATATATATATATATATATATATATATACCATCCTCGCCATCGAAATATCTGTTTTATACATCTTATTCTTGAAAATGATAGTCATCGTTGAAGATCTACTAGAAATCTACTTCCATTTCAGCTGACAAATGGCCTTTTTTCAAGTATTCTACAAAAAAAAAAAAAAAATCCTACACTTTTTGTTTTTGGTAGCGCTTTAGCAGGCTATACGATTTAAACAAATAGAAGATTTAAAAATTGCTTGAATTGCTAAAGTTTAAATAAATAAGATTTTTTATTATTTTATTCTAAATTTTTAATATGTCTGAGGGACGCTTAATCCGTTAAATTGGTTTTGCACAAAAAGTGTTGAAAAAGTTATATGAACGTTGTATCTAAAAATTGCGACTTAGACTAAGTAAGATTTTGTTATTTAGTAACAAGCTTTAAAGCGTCTGGTGGAAGTTGTCACCGACCGGAAGTGTCTGGCAGTATTGAATATTAATTTTGATATGCATATATGAACAAAGAGTGTTACTTTTGAGAGCTTTGACTGTTGATACATGTTTGAAAAGAGAGTTGATAAGAATCAACTCATATCATTTTCAGGGTTCTGTTATCAGCACATCAAAGATGAATATACTCTAGGCTTTAGTTTCAAGTCAGAAATTAAAATAAAAGTGACAGGTTTTAAAAATAATTTCGACTTTTGATCATCATGAAATTATCATTTAGGCAAGTGAGGGGGCGTCCATAAATTACGTGAAGCATTTTTGAGAATTTTTTGACGCGCACTCCCCTCTTGATCAGATTTCGTAAAATTTTCCTCTATTCTGAAGAAGATTGCTTAAATCTATCAAATTTATGTTAAAATTCACATAATTATCTTCAATTTGAGCTATTTTTCGTCGCCTTTTGATACTTTTTTCAATTTATTTCGCAGTTGGGAAAATTAAAAAATATCAAGAATAAATTGATGTTTAGCTTTTATCATCAAACGACTCATCTGTTGCAAATTCTATTTTTTAGGTAGATGTCTTTAAATATCTATTTGTTGTAGTCGGTCTCACATCGTTATTTTCAAAAATATAATAAAAAATAAATTTTACGACATTAATGCCTTTTAATAACGAGTTTTTTTTAAATATTTAAACAAGAAATCGACCTATCCATGTCGGGTGTGGCCGAATGGCGCTTTTTCTTGATTTTATTTTAATTTTCTCAACAACGAAATAAATTGAAAAAAGTATCAAAAGTCGACGAACAATAGCTTAAATTGAAGATAATCACGTGAACTTTAAAATAAATATAATATATTTAAGCTAACTTTTACGGCTTGAAAATTATTTAAAAAAAAAACGGCCAAAATACGTTCATTGAAAAATTTTTTTAAATTAAAAAAATTACGGAATTAATTAAAAAAATCATCAAAACTAAACGAATAATAGCTTGAATTGAAGGTTATTAAATGAAATTTGCGCATCTGAGCATCTATATTTTACATCTGGAAAATTATTTCCATAAAATATACGGAATTCAAAATTTTTCAAAAATAAAAAAAATTTTCGAACACCCACAACTCGTAAACTAACCGACCGATTATGATCATCTTCGAACTTGATCTTAATATTGATCCACAGAATTAGCCCACAAAATTTCATAAAGATCGGTTAAAAACATATATCACACATATATATACAGAAAAAAAGGTTCACTTGAGCCAAGAAAACATTTTTCTTCCTTATTATTTTCTTGAGCGAAAAACAAGAAATTTCACTTATTCCAACAAATTAATTCTCTTGTGTTAAGAAATACGTATTTTGATCCAAGAAAATTTATTTAAGTCAAGGAAATCTTGTTTTGAGAAAATTTAGCCTCTTGCTCCCAAAAATTTTGTTCTTGATAGAAGTAAATTTTTTTGTCTTAACAAAATTTCTCTTTTGCCCCAAAAAATTAAATATCTCGATAGAAGTAAATTTGTTTTAATATTTTTATTGATTAACATGTCAAATGAGAAGATAAAATAATATTGAATCATTTTTTGTCATTTAAAATGTATAATAGCACGCTAAAATAATATAAAATAGGTATCAAATATTCAAAAGAAAAATTTTCTGAAGGTGAGAAAATTTTTAACTTCCCGCTAAGAAAATTGAAAATTTTCAAAAATCGGGAAGTTATTGGTTTCACCCCGTTTTTCGAAAATCGAGTTCTCATCAGATCTTGACGTTTTGAGGTCCTAGGAAGCTTCCCTGACTATTCCCTCGATGATGTCCGTATGTTTGTATGTATGTGTGTGTGTGTATGTATGTATGTATGTA
>JZSA01000603.1:0-17776 GCA_000956155.1 Cotesia vestalis | reverse complement strand
GGTTGATTCGTTCGTGAGTTATCGTGAACGAAAGAAAACCGAAAAAAATGTTTTTTCGGGATTACTCTGAAATTTTCGATTTGATCAATTAAAACTTGAAAATCACTTATGAGGATAATAAAACTGCGTCGAATGCCGCCAACCGCGTGAAAATTGGTTGATCCATTCAAAAGTTATTGCGATTTGAAAAATCCAAAAATAGTGTTCTATGAAACTTCTATCAGATTTTTGAGCTGGAAGAGCTCAAATGCATTAAAATATTATCCCTTCGAACTCAGTGAGCTCAAAATATCACATAAATTATATTTTGAGCTCAAAAATCTTAAAAATGTCATAAGTACAATTTTAAGCGCTCAGGTATGGAATTAGCGGGAAGTTACAGGGATGGCCTTTAGGGTGAACCATTTTCCTAATTTTTTTCTTAGCTGAAGTAGGTGGCGCTGCTTCCCTAAAGTATTTAAAAATCTTGATCAAATATGAAAATTTATTGTATCAATCAATTATTTATAATCATTTGAATCAAGAAAAAATGACTTTCACCAAGAATAGAATTTCAAGAAAAATTTTTACTCCGGCCAACACAACTTCGGTCTTTCTTCAGGCACCCGAAAATTTTCTTAAACCAAGAATTTTGTTCTCCAATCAAGAAATTTTTCTTTCTGTGTGCATAAATACATCCATAAACTTTCGAGCCAATGCCATTTTTCGACATTATTCGATGAAATGAAACAGATTATGACAAAATCTACCTTAAAAATTAATAAATCCTATCGATCAATAATCAAATAAATTTAACGTCAATTTAAAGTTAATAAAGCGCTTAAACAATCGAGCGCTACTTTGCTGCTCTGCGGGATTCGGACGAATACAACAATCACTATTGTGTCAGATTTAGCCATATTTTATTATAGAAATACTTTTTCACGCAATTTTACACCGTTTTCTGCTAAAAAAAAATAACGTGATATTTGCTGACTCCCCCCCTACCCTAAGTGAGATTTGGTAAGATTTAGCTTCATCCTCTCCCCTCCCTAGAACACCTCATGTAGTTAATGGACGGCCCCTAATAAGTGCTAATAATTTATATTTTAATTATTTCTATTATATTGTAACAATGTTTCATAGCATCAATGAATTTTATATCCTAAAATTATATGAAAAACGCACAGGTAATAGATAGTTTAGTGTTATGGTTTATATTTAAAATCGAAAAAAAAAAAAAAAACAAAACAATCAATGAATATTTTCATAATAGTTTTATTCCATTATATAGTATATTAATCAAATTACAAAATCTTTTAGGAATGTTTTTTATTCACTTATAATGCTATTGTGAAAAAATCTTTTAATATAAACTCTTTTAAATAAATTTTAATTTTCAAAAAGTTGTGCCTCACTTTCTTTATTGTTCTCTAGTTGCTTTATTTTATGGTAAGAAGCGACATTGAAACGCTTCATGTTATTAGCATCTCTAGAATAAAGTATGACTTAAAAGTCATATAATTTAGCCAGAGAAGAAAAAATTTTTGAGAATCAATTATTTTTTAAGTACAAAAATAGAATTATTCGGCCCGGTCAATTTTATTGACTCTGAACGAGTTTTATATATTTTTATTTATCAACAGTATAAATTTTAATAATGATATAATTTTTATCTTTTAACTCTTCATCATGACATCATTTTATCAGACTTCAAAATTGGTGTGGTAAACGCCGTGCTACTGTGTTTAAATGCAAATTACTGAATTATTTTTTGCTATTTATATATCTTTGTTGATAGAGTTGTATTTTTCAATATTTAACAATAAATATAATACTGACTCTAACAGGAATAGATAATGTTTCATTCTTTTTAAAGCAAGTTTATTTATTGACCTCAGTTGAGAAATAGGAAAAAAAAAAAGTCATGAAAAAAGGTCACACTGCGCTTATTACATTAGAGACGAAAGATTAGTTAAAAAAATTAAGTTATAAATTATAAATCAGTGTTTTACAAAGTTGCATACTTTTTGTAAATTGTACAAAATCATTTTGTTATTTTATAACTGACACATTTCATAAATTCATAAAATCTAATAAAAAAAAAAAAAAAATGAATAAAAAAATTAGATTTGATAGTTCTAAAACCAAATCTACATATGCCGGGTATTTCCCATGTTGATACCACTTTGAGTCGCTCCTTTGTTGGTACCATATTGTAAGCTTATAACTGTTTGTCCAGCTCGTAATTGCTCATCGGAAAAGATACGGACATTCTTTTCAGATTCTTTTGGTCCAAGACCTGGTTTACCAAAGTTTTTAGCCTGAATAAAAAAAAATATGTATAATACTTAGTGAATTAAATTATGTGCTTACATCAATCCATGTTATTTCCACCCAGTCTTTGCATTCGAAAGAATAAAGACATATAATGCATTTTTAATTAAAGATGCCGTCAACCCGGGTAAAAAACTTTACATATAACTATAAATAATTATATATATAAGAATATAAGAATATAAGAATATAGAAGAATATAAGAAAAATGAACTACGTGCTGCAATGTCTCAATGGCTTGGGGAATTGAAAAGAGCGGAAAAACAAAATGCTGAACTAAATAAGTAACTCTTATGGTCTTGTATAAAAGTCACTTTTCTTTCAGCCTATGCATTTTGTTCATTTTTTTTTTTTTTTTTGATATTTGTAATATTTCCTGAAGCATCATTACTTATTTTCAAAAATCTTTAAGGTCTTTACTATGCACAAGCATTCTGATTATCAGTCATTAATTTAAGTGTTTAATCTCCCGTTTGTTAATGATAAAAAAGTATCATATTGGGATAGATAAGACTATAGTTGCATTAATAAGTTTACTTATAAGTTTAATTAAAAAGCAAAATATATTAAGTCTAGTCTTTACCTTATAAATAATAATAAATAAATGATAAACATGGTACAACAATATAATTAAGTATTTAATTATAATAAAAATGTGATTTAATCAATGTGTTTTTAATATAAAAGGTAATGATTAAATGTATGCATCCTGAAAGACAAAATGTGTTTTTAAAATTTCTTTTTTTTCCATATACAGATAATCCTTTTGTGAAATACAGTTATATATAATTATATATAACCATATATAATTATATATAACTATATATAATTATATAAGGCCAATTTCCATGTATAATTATATCCCTGAATAAAAAAAAGTATCAAGACAAAGGAAAAAATATTGAAAAGTATTGGATTGACTAGAAAACCAATACTTTTCAATACTTTTTTCTTTGTCGCAATACTTTTTTTTAATCAGGGATATAGCATTATATATAATTATATATAAAGTTTTTTACCCGGGAATCAAATTGGGAATTTGTATAAAGTTAAATGATATAGCAGGTGCATGAATTGATTTGATAATAATTACTTGTTTCAAGTATATAAAAAAAAATATATACCTTTCTTCCAAGTGATTGTAAGCAAATGACGACAGAGTTAAGATTTTGTCGTTCCCAAAGATCAACAGTTTGGAATGTTTCCTGAGCTGGAACACCAAGATTTCTCGCTGCATCCAGAAAAGCATTGATATTTTCCATACATTTAAAAGCCATTTTCGATTGATTCGTTTTTTTTATTGAACCTTCCTGGATTTTGTTGATTAATCTATTCAATTGGTCAAATTATAGTAATCATAATAAGTTTCTTTTTAAAATTATCATTCTAAAATATTCCTGATTATTAATTATCTTTTTAAGATAGTACTTGTATAAGTGATACTTTAGTCAAATACAATAATTTTTATTTTAAAAACTCAAATATAGAAATTAATAAATTTAAAATAGACTGAAAAAACTTTCTTCATCTTTTTGTGATTGTCATTCACTTTATCAACTTTTGTACAATAATAATGCAAAAACAAATATTGTTCCATTCTAAAATATTTTGAGAAAAAAGCACAGAATACAAATTTTTATAAGGTATAAAGCTTCTGAATAAAATTTTTACTGTGGTTATTTTTCTTACGTTATTCTGGTATAAATCTAGTCTAAAGTAAATAAAACAACTATTGTTCGACAAAAATTAAAGAAAAGTTTAATTTATATAGTATGTACCTGCAGAGAAGAGTTCCATCCTTAAGGGTTTCATAAAAATTATCCATGTCACCACTCGTTTTAATATCCTCGCCTGTAATCATTTTAATCCATTCAAGACTTTCTTGCGCTAATTCTTCACTATATTTACTGTTTATCTGAAAAAAAAAAATGAACAAAACAATTGGTTTAACATATAATTTACCATTATGAGTAAATTTAAAAAAATTTTGATATTGTTCACATTTTAAAAAAATTGAGGAAAACAGTTGAGCCTGAAGAAGGCCATCTCTGCAACTTCCCGCTAATTTTATACCTAAGCGCTTAAAATTGCACTCAACTATCTTTTTTCTTTTCCTATAATATAAAATTGATGACTAAAATAAAGCTATTTCAGTATCAAAATTACATAGATACTAATCGAAAAAGTGGTCCTAACGAATCCACAGATTCGGTAGAGTCTGGCGCCAAGTTCCGTTCAAATCCGTTGTTAACGGAGCGCCAGACTACCGAGTGTGTTTACTGTAAGCAGAACGGTATTTAGAGGTTGAAAAATTTTATTTAATTCTACGGTACTTCTTGTTCCTAAATATTATATTATAACAGTAATTCATACTTTATTTTACTGATATTAATTAATTAAATTCAATTATAACAATTAATCTACATGAAATTATTAAATTTTATCAGCAAAAACTATAGCAACGCAAAAATTTCGATCCTGACTTTTTTTCGATGGGCAAAGTGATCTGCCACAGACGAAATAATTTAAGAATGCATAGTAATCCAACAGTAGATGGAAAACTATAGTTAAAAAAATATATTTCACAGCTTGAATCTACACCCACCAGATTTTAGTGTTTTGCCGGCAATTATTCTCTTATTTATTTATTTTTAATTTTCGGCGGAAAATTATTAAATTAAAATTGTTAATTTTTATCATAATTACAAAAAATACTAAAATCCGAACAAAAACAGTTCCACAGTAAAAAATAGCGTCCAGTCCACGTTCATAAGACTATTATAAGAACAAAATTTTTTTCCTTTACAAAAAGATATAAAATTAAAAAATCCAAGTAGTGGATATGGTTGTATATGCTTTTCGATAATTAAAAGAAATTTTGTTGTAAATTTAAAAATAAAAAACAAAAAAATTTTGAAATGTACTTGGTGTGCGTCATTGTGTAATTCAAATTTTTTTAAGCCCTAATAAATCGATTTCACGAATTTTACAAGAAAAAAAAATTAGGAAAACGGTTCACCCTAAAGGCCATCCCTGTAACTTCCCGCTAATTCCATACCTGAGCGCTTAAAATTGTACTTATGACATTTTTGAGATTTTTGAGCTCAAAATATAATTTATGTGATACTTTGAGCTCACTAAGTTAGAAGAGATAATATTTTGATGCATTTGAGCTCTCCCAGCTCAAAAGTCTGATAGAAGTTTCATAGAACACTATTTTTGGATTTTTCAAATCGCAATAACTTTTGAATGGATCAACCGATTTTTACGCGGTTGGCAGCATTCGACGGAGTTTTATTATCCTCATAAGTGATTTTCAAGTTTTAATTGATCAAATCGAAAATTTCAGAGTAACCCCGAAAAAACACTTTTTTCGGTTTTCTTTCGTTCACGACAACTCACGAACGAATCAACCAATTTTGACCGGACTGGCGGCGTTCGACGCGGTTTTTTGATGTTAAGAGCTGATTAGTTTTTGGAATTGATCGATGAAGCCGTTTAAAAGTTGTTCCAAGAAAACCACTTTTCGAAAAATTTTTTATTGTAGTTTTTTTGCAATTTCTCAAAATCTACCGGTCCGAATCGGTTCAAATTTTCAGAAAATCTAAGTTTGGTCAAGCCCTTTCGAATGGCGCCAACCACGATCAAATCGGTCAAGCCGTTCAAAAGTTATAAAAGGGTTACATACATACATACACACACATACACACACATACGTACAGACATACGGACATCATCGCGGGAATAGTCAGGGAAGCTTCCTCGGACCTCAAAACGTCAAGATCTGATGAGAACTCGATTTTCGAAAAACGGTGAAACCAATAACTTCCCGATTTTTGAAAATTTTCAATTTTCTCAGCAGAAAGTTAAAAATATCTTGCAACCACACACCAAGTACGTTTCAAAATTGTTTTTTTTTTTTTTTTCATTTTTAAATTTACATCAAAATTTCTTTTAATCATCAAAAATCATATACAATGATATCAGTTACGTGGATTTTTTAATTTTATATCTTTTTGTAAAGGAAAAAAAATTTGTTCTTATGATAGTCTTATGAACGTAGACTTGGCGCTATTTTTTACAGTGGAACTGTTTTTGTTCGGATTCTTTATTGGTACAGGAGTAGAGTGCTCGCGTATTCGCGCAATTTAAATTTCTAGTTTTTTTTATTCTGTTATGAAAAACTTAATTTTTCAAAGTCGGAAAATTATTGCTTCTATCACGAGTTTGGAAAGTCGAGTTGAAACAAAATTTTTATGTTCTGAAGCTATATTAGGAATTAATTTTAATTATCTTTACTAGCTGTACGTATGCTAAGTAAATTTTGAATTTTGAAATCCACAAACCCGACTAACATGAGAGATAATCAAAAAATTTCCAACAAAATGTTTAAAATTATTTTTAGTTTTATATGTTGCTTAATCTTTTTAAATTAATTATATACATTTATATTTTTCATGATAATACATGATTTTTCTAATACAGAAACATATTATATAGTTTTACTTCCGCAATCCAGCAGATCGAATTCGGAAATTAGAACAGTGATGATATACATTTTTCACATACATTCAAGAATAAACCTACATTATCAGTCAAACGATTACAAAAAAAAAAAAACCTGTGTAACTATTTAATAAGTTATTGAGAATATAATAAATATCATCAGGAAACTCATCATTCAATGCTTCTTGTATATTTCTGTAATCATACATGACTATATTAACAAAAAAAAAAGCTTTGCAATAGTACATCTGATCATTTTTCATGTTACAAATTTTTATAAGCTATAAAGGCTCTGAATAAAATTTTTAATGTGGTTATTTTTCTTACGTTATTCTGGTATAAATCTTGTCTAAAGTAAATAAAACAACTATTGTTCGACAAAAATAAAGGAATAGTATATTACGCCCCTTGGAAAGGAAAATAAGAAAAGCCTTAGATCACATGTAATTGTTGGCCGAGGCGAAGCCGAGGTTGACAAACATGTGATCTAAGGTTTTCTTTTTTACTTTCCACGGGCTCTATACTATTTTTCTTCTCGAAGGAGGCCAAAGCGAAATTTTCGTTTAGCGCAGCGGGAGGAAAATTTTCTTATTGCACGCTTTTTATTAGCTTCACTTTTATGTTTGTATGTTTGTATGCTTGTAACCGACTTCTTTGGGCACGATTTTGACGCACTTTAAACGGCCAGATTTCGTTCAAACTTTGTAGATTTGTCAAGGACCGATGACAATACACTAATTTGATAAAATTATTCCATTTTTCAATTTGCAAAATGAGATTATCCCAGTTAGCACAGGTTGACCATCAACCAAGTTGATGTTCAATGGTTTACGTCAACTTTATGTTAACTTCGCGTCAACCTCTGCATTTGCAACAGTTTCCCAGAACTTGACTTTAACTTACGCATCAAGTTAGCGTAAATCTATTGCCGGAATTTTCCGAAAGGTTTGCTCAAAGTTAACGCGAAGTTGCAGAAAGTTAACGTTAACTTCACGTCAACTGTTGTAAGTATAACTGTTGCGCCACTGTTAGCGTAAACTTTACGTCAAATTCCGGCCGCAGGTTTACGTGAACTTCGTTTCGCTTGTGCTAACTGGGTAACATTAACAAAGTGCATGCTGGTAAGTTAGTTGTCAAATAATAGTTTAAAATTAAAAAAACAAGTTATTATAAATAAAACAAACTAAAAAGTAGAAAATAAATAATAGTTTAAAAAAACTAAAAAACACGCTTTTTATAGAAAACTGAACTAAAAAAATAGAAGATAAGTTTTAATAAATTTAAATTAAGAATAGTGTTAAAAATTTCAATAAATGTAATTAATAATAGTGTAAATAAAAAAAATGTATTTTATTTTAAAAAAAGCGTGGGGTGCTTTTTGAGATATTTTAAAAATGATAATCACTCTACTCATATCTGTCGATAGAATATTTACATCTATTGACCAATGCACCCCACGCTTTTTTTAAAATAAAATACATTTTTTTCTAATTTACACTATTATTAATTTATATTTATTGAAATTTTTAACACTATTTTTAATTTAAATTTATTAAAACTTATTTTCTATTTTTTTAGTTCAGTTTTCTATAAAAAGCGTGTTTTTTAGTTTTTTTTAAACTATTATTTATTTTTCTTCCCAAGGGTTGTAATATCTTATTAACGAGTAATTGATATTCGTAAAATAAAACTTTATAATTACAATTCAATTGAAGTTTTGATATAAATTTAGTACACAGAAAGAAATTTTCTTTAAAATTTACTTTTAAATTAACGAAAAAAATTACCGGACTGAATTGTAATCGTGGGACGCTAAGGTGCTGCTTTACCATTTACTAGTAACAGACATACTATTTACATCAGTTGTGTAAGTAAAATTTACCGGAGTCTCCGGAAAAAAATTTCTTAATTTTCAATGCAGCTTACCGCACACATAGAATATAATTATTATTGGATATATTTTTATCAATGGAATGTTATTATTACAAATTTTATAGGATTTATGTTTCAAAAAAGTTGATTTTAATTTATCAACATTATATGTTTAATTAATTTTGTTAATTTTATATACATTTTTAAGTTATTTCACTTTAAAATCTATATACATAGAATTGTAGCAAATCTCAATAAATAATTACGAATGTTACAAAACTTCACTGACATGTGAAGTTTTGTAGACAGCTGAGAAGTTTAGAGCGATTGCAGCGCCGCAATGTTTGTGGATAGTACCGTTACTTAGATTCTTTTTTACTGGAGACTCTGATAAATTATATAGTAGTTTCAGTAAAATCTTTTGATTTTACTGTAATTTTTAAGATTAAATGAGTAAAAATAACTTTTAATCTAGTTAATTTTTTACGCTTATTATTTCTTAACGGTATACTACAATAAGAATCAATGGTACTTTTCTGTATGTTACACATTGTCTTTGTGAATAATTATCGAAAGAATTGTAATTAGATCAGGAATTGCCGAATGTCTCACGAATACTGTGATTTTAACGGTAATTTTTCAAGAAAATTTCTTTCCGTGTACTTAAACAAATGCAACTTTTTTAAATTTATTAATCCTCGAAGTTGAGTGAGGATTGTATGAGCCCCAAAGTTTTTTCTGAAGAAAAATATTTAACTTTTTTAATTAATTATATTTAAACTTTTTTTTAGTCATTGTTCGGGACAGCATTTTTTTTTCAAAATGCATTGTAGAAAATAGGAGTAATCAATGTTCTAGTTCTAGTTTCCCGTGGGAACTAACTAATTCGAATTAATGATACATGTAATCGTAAAAGTAAATTATTTCTTACATACTTCTTACAGAGTAAAAATTGAACTCAAGTTTTTAAAAAAATACATTGTTTTCGAGATTTAACTTTAGTAATTATCTAGGTGGAGAACAATTCTTATTGACCCTACAATTAAGAGATTGATTTTTTCCGAATTTCATCAAAAATAAAATGATTTGAGTCCGTAAAAAAATTTAAATGTCAGTATTTAAACTTGAAACAAATGTTTATTGATATCATACAAATTCGAAAAGTTGAAATTTTTAACATTAATAACTTTAAAACTAGTTGAAAACTTTACTGTTTATGATTTTTATTACTTTTCTTTTAAATTAGCCGTAAAAAATCGGATAATTTGAAGACGCAATTAATATTTGAAAACGTTTATTTGTCGATTGTTTATTACAAAAAATAGAGTGGTTTCCGTTTCCAGGCAATTGCCATAACTTTTTATAACCAACCTAGAATCAAAGTTTGATCCAGTGCACACTCTAAACTATTATTATCTGAAGGTGTGTGCTCCGAGGATTGATAATATAGTTATTTGTCAGATCGGAAGTTAAAGGAAGAAAATTAAAAAAAGAAATACAACCATTAACTATTGAATTACTTAACTATTTCCTAAATCAGTCAAAAAATTTTCTACCACAAAGTTTGGAGCTCTTTGAATTCGAAAATGCATTTTTCCTGTATTTTCGAGCTCGAAACGTATTCAAAAAGTGCTTTTTTTTTTAAATTTTAATTGTACTAACTCCCAAACGAATCAACCGATTCTTATGCGGTTCACGGCATACGGTGCCCTTTTTTTAGCAAAAAAAAAAAAAAGATACTATTCTACTTCAAAAATAGTGTGACAAAAAATACTTTTGCAGAATTTTTTCGACAATAAAAGTCGTGGTGAAACCAATAACTTCCCAATTTTTGGAAATCATTGATTTCAATAATAGGAATTTAGAAAAGTAATGGTGTAATTGGAACTGTTGGGATATTTAATTGAACCATTAAATACCCTTGTTTCAATATTGACATTGAATTGTAGATTTTATTAGGAATAAAACATTGACGTATCTTATGATGCCCCAATTAATAGCTGTTTAATTAATCATTTACAAATAAAATTGTTGACCCACTTCATAAAAATGGTGTGTTTGTTGAGAATTTTTCACAAGTCAAGGACATCCATTGCAAGTCATGATTCTCACTATAGCTTGAAAACGATTGGCAGTAAAAACGGCCTTCATTTTTTCTCCATATAAGGCGAGTATACGAATATATGATGTGTTTATTTCTTTTGGATTACAAACATATTGCCGCATCTTTAAACAAATTCACACCGCACCCAAGGATAATTATATTAATTGGGTATATTTAATCTAGCTGAATCAATAATAATATTTAAAATCTTGTACTTTATACACTTAAACTATAGAGTGATAGACACTGTCTTGTATTGAAGCAACTTTTCAAGGTCATTGTTTGCAAACAGACTATGTTGGAACATGTATTTTTTTAATGATAAATCATTCAAGTATAAATGTTTTTGACCATGCTTTACCAAAACTGGAATAAGATTTTTTTATCTACTTATAATTTATTTTAAAATAAACAGAAAAATTATTCCAATCACGTGTACGATTAGTTTAAAGGTAACATATGTTATGAATCAATCCTAAATAGCATAATAAGTAAGTAAAAAATTATCTGTAACTCTTGAAAAAATTTTTTACAGCGTCTGTACGTAACTATAAGTTTTCATCATTCGTGTTTAAAACCTTAAACACATTTCTGTATAACGTGTTTGCTTCACAAATAATAAAAAATTCATTCAATTGATAATTGAGCCAGCAAATTGTAAATAAATTTGATTTATCATATTGTTGTTTTTAAAAATGTCTGGATCCAATTAAGCCAACTGCAATAATTATTTTCCGTATTTATTTTATTTTTTTCTTACTAGCCAATTTCTTTATTACTTCATTTTTATAAATCCAAAACAATCAATACTTATACTTAAAAAATCTTCAATTACTGCGAGGAAAAAGTATCTGTTAAAATTTCCCTTTCAAATGTTAGTGTGTTAATTTGATAAAATCACGTTAATTCGATACACAAAGATGATAAATACTTGAAATAAAATTTTCTACACAAACTTATTTTGGCGCAATGACGGAAAAATTTTTACTGATGTCTATGATTAAAAAATCCATCAAACAATTTTTATGTTCCAGATTTCTTAAAGCACGTAAAATACAATGAATTGTTATAAAAGAGAATTATCTCCATTGGTATGATAAGACGATGCTATTAAAAGTAATGTAACGCATTGATATATTTTTCAAACCATTATCACCTTTTTTTAAACTATCGAGTATCAATTATTTACAGTTAATTTGTTCAATAAAAGTGAATGACATAAATGAGTAATACATTTATAAATATATGTATTACGACAGTTTCATAAATAAAATTAAATGAAGTATGGTCAATTTTAAGTGACTCATTAAAAACAAAAAATAATAAAATTCCATCTGCGATTTCGACATTTTTTTACATATATTCCTCGTATTTAATGAGTTTGTTATTTAAAAATGAACATTTTGCGTAAATTTATGAAGCTAAATCATGATAAATATTATTGTATATCAAACATAAAAGAATGTTGCGGTGTTTACTACCAACGGTTTCCTGAATTACTCAGATAACAGTTTGAATTCTTTATTGTATTAGAATACCCATTTTTGCAATAAAAATATCAAAATCGTCCACTATTATTCAGAACAAAAAAAGGAACTTTACGTTTCTTGATGATAAGCCACAAGTGATAAAGTATCGTTTCTTTTCTGAGAATAAGTGAGACATACGTACGACAAAACAAACCTAAAATATTTATATGTACAGATTATAAAATTATAATGGTAAGTGAACATTTCAAGATTCTTAGAATTAAAAACTTGTATGGATACATAATTTCGTAATACCAAACTATATTCTGAAAACCTCCTAAAAATGCATGAAATCATCGTTTCGTATAAATCTATTTTGTATCACGCATAAAAATATTTTTCAATTAAAAAAGTGTGATGTTAGATAACTTTAAATACATTTTTTTTTTATCTTCGTAAAAGAACTTATTCTATGGTTTAATAATTTATGACTCTTATATTGTTCTAAAATTTTGTATAAATTCAAGGAATTTGTGACCGAAATACATAGTACAGTTAGCCAGTAACAGAACGTTATATTTTTTGGGAAACTGAAATAAAAATTTGTTAATTCTTTCTGACCAACAGTTTACATACAGCTGTCATGCGATTGTTTCTCTGTTAGATTTTTTTTAGTCTCTTGTTAGTATAACTGTGAAATTTTATTATATATCACAATTACAATGAGTATATATCAATACTCGGCATTCCTTACTACACGATTTAATAATGATTTTTAAAACAATTTTCTTATCTTGATAAATTTTAACTTAATAAAATATTACATTTATCTTACAATAAAAATATAAAAATATTATTTAGCTTCATGCGTTTTAAACGTAAATAAGATAGTCAGAATAAATTTGGTAAAGATTTTAGGTCATGATAATTGAGAGATAAGATTATGTACTCATTTAAATGAGTCTTAAAGTAATAATTGTTGTAGAAAATTTTAATTAAAACACTGAAATAATACAAGCTTATAGAATAAAGTAAAAATACTTTAATAACTATTAACCTTTTTTTGCGCTTCTGCGGCAAATCCAGACTTAGCTGCTCTATTGTTTGCCATATTTGTTATTTTTTTGGAAACTATGTTTTACTATAAATGAATATTTATTCAAAAATCTGATAAAATCTGTTTTTAAACACGAGATCTCACAAGTACTTCAAATGTTCTCCACTGTTTGACAGTCGAAGTTAAACTGAATACCAGCTTAGAGAGTCACTGTTAAGCTGGTGAATTCCCCGCCCAACGACTTATCGATGTAGGAGCTCGTGTATTGAATTTTCGTGAGCAAGGCACGTGGCCTCGGATATCCAGTCAAACCTGGAGATGATGTCATTCACCAGAAATTACCGTCTTCTTTCTTGAGAGGGGCTCTCGTAGTCCTTCAACACTTAGTCAGGGATGCGACTATTAAAGTTTTTGTTTTTTTCTTTTTTTAGCTTCTTATTTATACATTAGTGCCCTCTCACTTTGCAATGAGGTCGTGTATATAATATTGGAATAAAGTACTCGTGTAGTAAACCGTGATTCACAATCAATGATCTACTATTTTCATTTAACGACCATGATCACCATTGATAGGCATATCAACTGCTTTTTTTTTTTTTAGGAATTAGAAAAAAATAGATCAATTCAGGAAAATATGAATACACTGGCTTTATTAATTCTTTTTTCGAGATAAACGACGTCAGATAAATTTATAAATGTAATTACACTGTCAAAAGTTGGGAGTAAATACGGATGTCAATCTGAAAAATATCCGAATACGGAGTTTTTAAACTAAAATAAATTTTAATTACCTGAAATAAGTTTCGTATGCTATATTACTAATAAATACTCCCTATAATTTATGTGAAGTTTAAGTTTGTAAGTATTAACTATATTTAAGCTAACATTCGATGATCTTATTTTTTATTGTACTATCAACGATTTTTGGGATCGTAAATATTATCGTCTGGATGGTTACATTAACCATCGAATTTAGTTAAATCTACCAATCATACATATTAGCGATAGATCATGGTATAGGTATAAAAAACTACAGTAAGAGAGTCATTAACGCTACCAGAAAATTTTTTGTTGTACCTCATCTTTTTCCGAGATCTCACGAAGTTTTTTGGTACACGTTAGAAATTCTTTCCTCCATATTGTTGAACTATTGAAATAATTGTTAAATTGGTGGATTATTGAGCGTGCTCTATATTAAAACGGAATGGCAAATTTTTGGCGAGAATTTTTTTTTTCTATATCTAGACTGATACGTTGCTTTAAAAGTAGTCACTTTCGTCTTAATGAATCATACTAGTATATAATTATGTCACATGTAATATGTTACTAAATTTTAAATGAGTAATAATTAATATAGTTGGGAGGATTAGATGAGGGTACTTAAAATGATCATACTTGGAAAAAAACTTAGTTTTTTTTTATATCTTGCTTGTTCTTGAAAATTTTTTTAAATTATATTGTCGATTTCATTTTTCGTTGTGATCGTATGACGATGAGTTAATTCACATCTCATCATTCTCATAAGCTAAATCTATATGGTGACGATTTTTCTGAAATTTTTGTATCTTCTTCTACCCTATTGAAAACAATTTTGAGAATTTTTTCAAATTTTTTTACGCGACCAAAAAAAGGTTACGAGTTATTTAAAAAAAAATCTTTTTTTTTTTTGTTAAATAACCATAACTTTTTGAAAAATTAACTTATTGGGAGGTTTTTTTTTGAAAATTTTTCTTTTTACATGTACTTTTTAGAAAAAAATGAAAATAATTATTTGGATTCATATTCAACGTTTTTTTTTTTTTGAAACTTTCGGAAAAAAACTAAATTTTCGAGATGATTGACATTTTTGATTTTCGATTTTTTTTTATAAAGTACTTCAGTATCTTCTGCGAGTTTCCTGAGATTTCAGAGTGGCATTTTTTTCTTTCTATTTCCTTTTTTAGAAATGAAAAAAAAAAATAATTTTTTTTTTTCAATGTTTGTTTTTCGTTATACCACTGAAAATTTTTTGGAAGATTTAGAAAACTTCAAAATTTGAGAAAAAAAAATAAAAACAAAAATTAAAAATAACAATTATCGAAAAGATTTGATTATTTTTCAATAAAGTCAGAGCAAAAACAAAATATTGAAATTGTTGTTCGATCCATTTTGGAGCAACACATGAACTTTCAAAAATTTTGAGGCAATTAATTTCAAACAAAATTTGTTTGAATTTATTTTTATTTACGGAGCTAAAAACATTTTTGTTGAATAATTTAATAACAGTAGACTTGAATGGAATATGACTTCATTTTTATACATGTTTAAATAATTTACATATCCTAAATTCAGGAGAATTTGAGTATTCTCTCACAATCAGACTATAGTTTTGGAAAATAAAATGCGAAAAAATAATCCAATCTTATCGATGATTGACATTTTGAATTTTTTTTAGGGAAGTCAAAAAAGCTATTTTTTTTTTAAATAAATAAATCGTAACTTTTTTTTTTGGTTGGGTAAAAAAATTTGAAAAAATTCTAAACATTGTTTTTAGTAGAGTAGAGAAAGATACAAGAATTTCAGAAAAATCGAAAATCGACGGGGTCAAAAGTGGTCGATTTGGGATGAAATGCCCCATGTATAAACCCGAATATGCTAACGACAAACGTTAGAAAAAATATGAGTTGAGATGTTATTGTTTATTACTGTCCGTATATTTTATGGGTTATTGATCAATTGTTGCAACATTAATTACAGTAGTTATAATTTTTATTTCAACTCTACACTTAAAAAATTTTTTGCAAAGATAAAAGTTAAAAATTTTCTAAGTCCAATTTTTTACTTGTAAAATTTTTTCTATTATGAAAAAATTCTAGGTTCTAAAAAATAAAAAGATGGAAACAACCTACAGACCCTCGAGGTAGGCTCTTTAGGCTCAAAATACAGTTTTAAAACTGTGATTTCGACCTCAACAGCCTATTTTTAGGCCGATGAGGGTAAAAATACAGTTTTAAATTTCAATGCAAACCCAACAACAAAAGAAAGGAGGCTCATGAGGCTCAAATCATTTTTTAATTTCGACTCTGGAAGGCACGGCGAAGCGTGGCCTGGTGGCTTGATTAGTAAATTTTTTTTTTGACATTATTCTATTTATAGTAAATATAACGATCATGGTATACTTAAAAGATGAAGAACCGGCTTACCTGCATTCTCTGTACCCGGCATTTGCACTTTGACGAACGAAACATCATGAGCAAGTATCTACCCACTAGTCTAGTCTTACTACAAACTCAAAATCAGAAAGAACTATCGAATTGAAATGACGCTTGAAATTCAGCTGTAAATACATATATTTGAATAAAAAATTAGCTAAGAAGTAAGAAAAGAATCTTATAATTAACATTTTTAGTGAAAATTTAGTTGAAAGACATGATTTTTTGAACGCGAAGAAATTTGTAAGTAAATTTGTAGGGTAAAATTTAATAGTTTTATTTTGAACACCGAGATTTGTATTTATTTATTTTTCTTAATTAATGAATTTTTTTCTGTTTTGTCGTAATTTATTAATTTTTTTTTAAGAACTACAATTATTTTCAAGATGAATTTAATTTTCAGGATTACTAAAAAAAAGATCCAAATGACTGTTATTTGACGATTTGTTGGAAAAGTTAGGAGTAAAAATAAAAAACGTATTTACGTATTATTTTAATTATTAAAATAATGTACACCGTAAAAAATTTTTGGAGTGAATATAGAGTAATTTATGTTATTAATAGAATCCACTCTTATAATCCACTCTTATAATTTAGATAAAAAATATGAAAATATATCATGTAAGCAAACTATTCGTAACGTGATTGGTCAAATATATCATAAGCATGAAAATATATGCAAATCCTAAACTCAGGCGCGCGCTTGCGCGCGCCAATTTGAATTCTAGTTTTCTTAATATTAAAATAGAGGTGAAATGTATGTGAAACCAATCTATTCGTGATGTGATTGGCCGAAAATATTTATTCTCATTCTGATTGGTTGAAAGTGAATATAATATACATAAACGACACATAAATATATCATGACAATAAATATGAGGCGCGCGCTTGCCTGTCCGTCATGTATGAAACCCTGAAAACACTGTGACTTGCGAAAAAATCCATTGGTTAAATCAAAAAAAATTTTTTTTTTTTTTAATCCTTTGAAAGAATTGTAGGTCACCGAATGCGGATGGCTAGCTATTTGCAATTGATAAAATTAAAAAAAAAGCCAAAAGATTGTATATCTATATAATATATTGTGTACATTTATCCCACTAGGGGCACGTGCGCATTATAGTCCCATTTCAACTGTTTGATAATTTTTTTTTTCACATTCGCTTCATTTTATTATTATTTCATAATTAAATGAGCATTATGAGTCGTGGACTTTTGGATTTTACAAATTTTTTTTCTATACGGAAAAAAACATTTTTTTTTT
>JZSA01000602.1:0-50275 GCA_000956155.1 Cotesia vestalis | reverse complement strand
GAGTATCCACGGTGAATCCACAGTGTATCCACGGTGAATCCACGACAAAACCACGGTGGATCCACGGTGGATTTATTGTAGTTTCAAGACCGCGAGGGAGTGTTTAATTTCTTTACTCCGGTCTTCTGAGTGATGGGAGTAAAAATCACTCTGAATTTAATCCTGATTTTTTACAATATATAAATAAAATTGATTGGAAGAAGAAAAAAATTTTATTATAAAAACATTAAATAATAATCAATCGTTAACTTTTTTACAGTAGCTTTGTGCACCAAAAATATTTTTTCTGTTATTTTTACAACCATTATCACGATAAATAAAAAAAAATGATTCAAGGATCCAATGCTAGTTTTAAAGTTATGGATACAAGTACAATAATTAGCCACTCTGCAAATCTCGACGCAGATAATCGTTTTTATCATGCCATTAAGACTTGGAATTGAGGTGTAATAAGAAAATTTTTGAAAAATGGAGCTGATATTAATGGTAGTTTGGTATCAAGTGGTCCTCAAGCTGGTTACACAGCATTTATAAAGCATTAAAATTGTTACAAACGTTCAGTCCAGATGTCAATGTAATGGCTGACGACGGAACTTAATCGATTTATATCGCTTGTTTATTTAGAAATAATAAGATCTTTTGTAAGTTATTAGATCCTGGTGCTAATGTTGAAGCTGAGCTGACGCAAGATCATTTGAAAAATTTCAAGTATTTCGTATGGTCTGATGACTCTAATGGTAAAATAACGCTTCTAATTTTTGCTGTTCTTAATGATCGATTTGAATATGTTGAAGTTTTGTTAAAACACAACGCTAATATTAAGGTAACTAGTACCAATAAAAAAACACTATTGATGTATGCTCGCGATAATAATGACAAACATGTGTTACATTATATATTGCACGCGGATAGATGCATTAATTCATGCTTGTGTTGACATTTATGCAACTGTAAAAGGAGATCGAAGCACATTGTTCATTAATGTTGCAGCTTATAGAGGTTGTTATTAAATTGTATAACTGTTACAGGCTTATTACTCTTTTGCTGGAAAATCCAGAACTTTATTTTATGCTACTCGCCCAGTTGAAGATCCTGACAAATATTTTCGTAAGCACAAAAACTTATTTGGTAACAATTATTCAAGAGACGATATCGATAGTCAGAGACAATCGAATCTTGAATGCATTCTAACAGACTTTGTTAACAGATGCATATTTGGTTTAACCGTATTCAAAAAAGAAAAAAAATTTATGAAAAGATTAATGGTTAAAAGTTGTGAAATCAGAAACGTTATATGTAGATGTATAGTAAAAAAACTTTACTACCATATAGACAAATTTGGGAATTAGGGAAATAAAGGATAAAGGGAAAGGGAGGACCTTTACTCGGTAGGAATTTTCGGTAACTGAAAAAAGTAATTCTAAAAAAGTAAAAAAAGAAAACCACTTTTTTTTTTTCTATAAAAGAATAATCAATTAATTTAAGAGTAATTTTAATTTATTACAGTAATTATGTCTGTTTCTTTTAATTAATTTTAAGGATTTTAGATACAATCTAGTGCGAGGAAATCGAGAAATATTGACTTTTAGTTGATGCTCGATCAAAGCCACACGTTCGCAATAAAACATGATACTTTACTTTTTTTTTTCTCAAATTCTATTGTGAGATTTTTTAAATTCTCACAATACTCATAAATTAACATTCTACCTTTGATAAGCATAAATAAGTTTATTTTTTTTACCTTGTAAAAATATAAAATAAAACACTTTTACTGATTTGTATAAATTTTTTTACAGCGTGATTTTCAACAGAATGACATTTGAGATAAAAAATGGAAAGAGATTGACTTGTGTTGTAATATTCCACTGACATGTGATGGGTCAGAACTTTGTAAGCCGAATTTGTTAACTTTCACATTGATGTGTGTTATAGGGAAAACAATTTTTTTACGAAAAAAATTTCAACAATGTTTATTGATCATTTAATAATCATTATATTTAATAACTGAATACAAGAAGTCAATTGGTAAATTTTTCAAAAAAATACACACATATAAAATATTTATTCTAGATTTTAAAATTCATTTTATCAAATATTAAAAGCTGTTAAATTAAGTAATACATAAAACATTAATTTTAAGCCTGAAAAACATACTATTCAGTCCAAAATTTTATAATATTCATCATTATCTTAAAAATATATTATTTATATAAGTTGATAACTTACGAATTGTAAATTACTACGAACTTGGAAGACTAGATTGAACATTATTTATTATAATAAAATCAAAATTTTGAATGTTGAAAAAAAAAATTAATTAGTTGTTTATTAATTTATAAATTCTGATTAATCTCTTAAAATATAGAGAACTTTCCGAGATTGAGAACATGAATTACCTAGCCTTTTATTTTTTCCTTGATATAATTCAAGTATTCATTAAGTTTGATAAAACTTATGACATTTAACTATAATTATATCTAAATAACTGCACATCTCATAATGTGAATCATTTGAAATAGTGCTTTGCTGTCGACGAATCAAACTCATTGAATTCACTGAATTTCAATCGTCTCTTTTATTTTATTAAATTATGGCGGAAAAGTATTTAGGCACGAATAGGCTTTGTAATGTTTTCATTAGATAAGATCCTCCGAGAAGTATCAAGAGTTAAATTATCAGTTAAACTTGATGATCAAATTCATGGTATCCTTCAGCTCCAGTAAATACAACATCCACCCAAACTCTCATCGCTTCTGAACTTGGCGCCATTAAATGATAAGTTCTTGTTGATGTTTTAATAATAAAAGTAAGCGATGGCTGAGGTGATCGAACAGTATTCATGTGATCAACATATACTTCTTCAATCGACTGAAAAAATAAAAAAATTATGATTATCAATCTTGAGAAAAATTTTTATAAAAAAAAAATCATTTCCGTATCAATTATTTTCTACATACCTGAAAATATATCAGTCCACGAGTTTTTTTTGATGAGTTATCACTGTAGTAAGATAAAGTTTTTCTTTTCCGATCAAATATAAACCAACGTTTGTTCCAATGATGAAATTTTTTGCTCATCTTTGATAGGTAGCCACTGCAAGTTGTTGTGTCAATAATGACATCGCTTATAAGAGATAGCTGGTGACCTGCTGTTTCTATGTGGTGTCTCAAATCTAATGATTCTGATTTTATAGGAAGATACCGTGTCAATGGACGCTGAAAAAATAATTTTATTTAGAAATCTGACTTTTCTAATACATTCATATAAATATTTTTTTCAGGTCAGTTTTGTAAGAACTTTATATGAGAATCATCATTTTACTGATGCTATCAAGAAAATAAGATACAGCAATATAGTGTTTACTTCTATAATATTAAATAGACTCTACAGCTGTGTTCATCGATGCAAATTCCTTTCAGTATATTCATTATTCAAATGTACACTAGAAAATATAAGAAGAAAAAAAAAATTTTTTTTATTGATTTATAAGTGCTTCAGTACTGCAATTGCGTATATTTTTGCGTCATGTATATTTTTGAAACGAGACGTTAATCACTTCAATTACTAGTGGGGGGATCTGATTAGTAATTATAATTATCTACAAATTATTAAAAAAATATGCATAAAAAAAGTTGATTCTAATAATTTTATAAAATTATTTTCGATATAAAGGTTTAATAAGCTTTAAGTTAATTTTATTTTTACAAAACTTAAAAAAATTTTATAAGGCTAATTTTGGCATAAAATTTGATCACAAAATTTTTTTACGTATTAAATAAATTTTGTACAACTGTTACAACAGGAAAAATATAAAGCGTATGTTTTTTATTACTAATTAATTCTCTATACGTATATACCATTGTTAAACTTTATTATAATTTCAGTTATATTATTGAGAAAATTCAAATTTTCTCGTTCTAATTCCTGACATCGTCAAAATATCTGCATTTACAATTTTTAATTTAAATTAACGGTTTACTTGCGCATCATCTAATATTGAGCTATTTTATATTAAAAGAGATTATCGTAATGAGAAAATGTCTTGATTTCAAAGTAATTTCGTTTAAGAGTTTACAAGTGTTTACCGTGAAAAAAAATTGAAAAACTATATTTTTGAAATTAGTTCGTAGACAATATATTTTAAGTAACTTATTATTTTTAATAAGTACTTTTTTAAAACTAATAACATTTTTTTGTTGACATGGAAAAATCTTAAAGTGAATACAATTCTTCAATAAAGCAAATCATAAAAGAATTGCATACTTATATTCACAGTGAGAAAATTTAGGTCAATTTGCAGGTAATTTCGTACAGAAAAACGACTAACACAATTTTTCATATTATTTTTACATTAATACTGTCTATCGATAGACATAAAAATTAAGACTCTTTTAAATGTTCTAAAAAATCTACTAATCAGAATTAAATTGTATAGTATTATTTCATTCCTACAAACGTCAGCAAAAATTAATATCTCAACACAGACCTTTTTTTAGCGTAGAGGTAAATATTTTTATTTCTGCGAACTCACAATCACAAACAATAATTTATCCATACAACATAGTTGTCCGATTTCAAAACACAGTATTAACTGATATTTTAAATTTACCTTGCAAAAATCCTCACTTTCTAGATTGATAAAAAATTCGATTTATTAACAAAATATGCATTGATAAAAATATTTTGAAAAAATAAAAATCAGAGTGTGATTTAAAAATAATCAATAAAGCAATAGTATTGAAAAAAAAAAAAAAATAGAAGATTTTGCAGTAACTTTAGTTTGAGATGGAAAAGCCGAAGAATTAATATTGTAAAAACGAATGTTGTTTTTGTTCTACTGCTACTTTTTATCAATACCTGAAGTTTAGTCTTATCACGATGCTTAACAGTTTGCAACGATCCAATACTTTCTACTTCACTGGAGGATTGTGAAAGTGGACGACTTCTGTCTCCATCAGTAATTCCTATGCTACTGGTACTAACTCGCTCTCCTTCTATTGAAGAAGTTCTTTTACCATCTTTTATCTGGAAAAAATGATTAAATCGAAAATTATTAACGATTTAATATAATTTTCTCACCTCCGGGCGGAAAGCGTCAATTTTCCTCCCGCTGCGCTAAACGAAAATGCCGCTTTCCGCCTCCGTCGAGGAGAAAAATAGTATACACTCCTCGGGAAGTAAATAAGAAAGCCTCAGATCACATGTTTGTTGACCTCGGCTTCGCCTCGGCCAACAATTACATGTGATCTGAGACATTTCTTATTTTACTTCCCTGGGTGTGTAATATACTATTAAAGTCCCTGCAGTACGAAAAACGATGTCAAAAAATTATTCTTAGTCACAGAGCGTTCCGTACCCAGTAATCGTAATTTTGAATTCAAAATGCTGTTTTTTTGTCTTCTGATGTACCGTATACGGTTTTTATTAACCAATTTTTAACAGAAGTTTTTCTGTTTCCTTATTTTTTTCTAATAATGTATATTAGGGTGCCATTAAAAACTGACTATTTTTTTCGAGGTTTCTATAAAATAATATAAGTTTATAAGATCGCTTAAGATTTGAAAAAATTTCCGTAATTGTATATGTTCTGAAAATTTTAAGTTAACTTTTTGATTTCTGTAAGCTGTTTAAAGTTTTTTAACTTCCAAAGTAGTGTAGATAAACGAAATAACAATTAGGAAAATTAATTTAAATGGAAAAAAAAATCTTGAACCAAGAGAATCATTTTGAAAAATTGGAATATCTTGAATAAATCAAAAAAAAATTAGGAAAACGGTTCACCCTAAAGACCATCCCTGTAACTTCACGCTAATTCCATACCTGAGCGCTTAAAATTGTACCTATGACATTTTTGAGATTTTTGAGCTCAAAATATAATTTATGTGATATTTTGAGCTCACTTAGTTCGGAGAGATAATATTTTGATGCATTTGAGCTCTCCCAGCTCAAAAGTCTGATAGAAGTTTCGTAGAACACTATTTTTGGATTTTTCAAATCGCAATAACTTTTGAATGGATCAACCAATTTTCACGCGGTTGGCGGCATTCGACGCAGTTTTATCATCCTCATAAGTTATTTTTAGGTTTTTATTGATCGAACCAAAAATTTCAGAGTAATCCCGAAAAAACACTTTTTTTGGTTTTCTTTCGTTCACGATAACTCACGAACGAATCAACCGATTTTGACCGAACTGACGGCGTTCGACGCGCTTTTTTGATGTTAAAAGCTGATTAGTTTTTGGAATTGATCGGTGAAGCCGTTTAAAAGTTATTCCAAGAAAACCACTTTTCAAAAAATTTTTTTTTGTAGTTTTTTTGCTTACACACACACACACACACACACACACACACACACACACACACACACACACAGACACAGACATACGGACATCATCGCGGGAATAGTCAGGAAAGCTTTCTAGGACCTCAAAACGTCAAGATCTGATGAGAACTCGATTTTCGAAAAACGGGGTGAAACCAATCACTTCCCGATTTTTGAAAATTTTTAATTTTCTTAGCGGGAAGTCAAAAATTCTTGAACATAGAAATTATTTTTGATTTAAGTTAATTTTAGTTAATTCAAGAATTTTTTTATTCAATTCAAAACAATCAAATTCTTTAAAATAAGTTTTTTGGCTCAAGATTTTTTTTCTTGAATGATATTAATTTTTTTAACGGTTTATGATAATTTTGAGAAAAACAATAAAAAATCCTTTGATATTCATAGTTCATTGATAACTTGAAAACATCAAAATTATACTACTTTAAAAAATAACTGTCTTGATCAACCTTTATAAATCAAAATGTCGACTTGAAATTTCAAAATATACATCATTTTCATCTTGAAAAATGATAAATTGTTGACAATAAGAATTTAAAACAAAAAAATAAGTTCAATTTTTGACGATTTTGAAAATGTTTAAAAATTGAGCGATTCTTGAAAAATTTTATAAAACCAATTTTTGGATAACTTTATTAAATAAGATGATAACTCAACAAATTTTTATAAAAAACTCGAGCGATATTTCTTATACAATGAATACTCATAAATTTTGATATAAAAAGAAAATAAATTTATTAATTTATTAAATAAAAATTCTTCAATATAAAATTTATAAAACAACTTTTAAGAGTAAGATAATTTATAAAAAAGAAAGAAAAAAAAACAAGTTTTTTTTACTATGTACTTACATTTTTCTTTCTCAGGTTTTTTTTTCTGTACGACGATTTTAAAAAATTCATCCACAGCAAAGACATAGTGTCGTAAAATTTATATTAATATTTAAAAAAATTCAACAATATTATTATTTTAGTTTTACTTTATAAATATTATGAATATACTATGAGTTTTAATCGTGACTATAAACTTGACATTTTATTCTAGCTAACAAATATCATGAAAAAGTAATCACTTTTTTGTTTATGATAATAAGGTACGTCATGTTGTACTGAAGGCAGTGTAGTAGTGACTGTATTTCACAGCTACCAGTTTACAATTATTATTTACTATCCAAGCACATATTCCCCTCTCTTAGTATTTGGTTATGAAAAATACCTTCACTTACGACACATATCGATTTTTAATGACAGAAGTTGTAAGTTGTACACACATACAATTTCGAATAAACTTGTTTTTTTAAATCTATAGTCAAGTTGCTTGGCTTTTATTGTGTTTTGTTTGGAAACTTTTGTCGATTAACAAAAACTTTACACAAAATTTTATAGTCAAGTTATTTTTACAAACCGATTAAATTAATTTTTATTTTTAAATTTAGATTTTTTTTAAAATTAATATTATTGCTTACGCAAAAATCAAACTGCACTTCTCTGTAAGCTGAACAGTAAATGATTTAAAAGATTGATTCAGTAAAATTGTATGCCTCTTACATCATTTATGTTTGCATTCTACCCCTTCCCCAGTGGACCACTATAGTATTCCCCACCATTTTCATAGTTTTTTCTTTCAAATAATCCCCTTACGGAGGGTCAAAACGGTACAAAATCATTTATGTGAAAGAGTTTGAATCAATACTTATTCTTTATTAAACGTTAGACATATTTTTTAAAATAATAGTATTATTTTGATAAGAAAAATGTATAGCAAAAATTTTTTTTGTTTTATTTTTTTATCGAACTAAAAAACATGCCTGAAATTTGCTGTGTCTAGACTAGAATGAGCCCCTTAGAATTTTTATACATAACTTGAAGAATTAATAACATAAAAAAAAATGTAAACTTACGGTATCACTTTTTAAAAGTGGACAAGAAGTATTTGACGTTTCAGGGCTTGAAGAATTGAACTCTTCAAGTTTACATGGTGACAGCTTTTCGTTAATACCAATATCTGCACCATCGCTACTTCTGCTTCCACTGAAATATTAATAAACACTTTAATTGACTAGAAATAATCATAAAATGAAAAAATATATATTATTTTATTTTTTGTTAACTAAATTGAAATAACTTACAACCATTGTTTATGGTATTGTAAAATGTAATTTTGGGTTGGGTGATAACAATTTTCAACGAACCAGTCTCTACTAACCATATAGAATTTATTGCTAGTAATTATTGTAATTAAATTACATCCTAGTACACGCGTTTCATCAACTATAGCCGCGCCCATTTCCCGCACGTTCATCTTTACATATTTTCTTCGCGCTCTGATTCACTGAATTCCTAAATTTTTGTCGTATTTAATGAAGATTTGTAAATAAATAATGAGTTTTTAGATAAATAATGCTACGATTCATATTATAATAATAACTAATAACCATTTATTATGTAAAAATATTTATTATACGCATGTAATATATCTATGTTGATATATTACATGCATACCTATTAAACTAGCGTTTAAGCTTTTATCTTGATTTTTTGATACGACAGTTAACACATTATACCAAGTAAAATTTTATCGTACCAGATATGATAACTCCCCACTGAACAAATTTTATGAAAAGTTACTCATCATGTATTACGATTTAAAAATTTTTTGAAATTAATAACAAATCGATCTGCTATATCAACGACAAAATTTGATAGTTTTTATCATTAAAATTTTGGTATTGTTATAAAAATGTTACTTTTGAATTAAAGAAATATTAGCATCTTTATAAAAAATTGATATTGATTAGAATAATGTGTTTATAATTGCCTCTAAAAATTTGGCATTTACTGACTCATAGCTTTTTAAAAATTTTAAATCAATTAGGAATATTTTAAAATAGTCATGAGTGGAAGCGAGTAAGTGATAGTCGTGAGAAAGACAGCACAAACAAGTAGGAAAGTAAACAATAGCACAATCTATATCTCGCAGAAGTACTTAAATTATTTTAAATTATGCAATAATATCCATTTGTTTTAGAGATATCGTGAACGAAAAATTGTGAAAGAAATATTTTTTAAAAATAACTTTCAGATTTTTTGATCAGTTAATATTTAAGGTCTCCCATTTTTTTTTTACTTATCGATTATAGCCGATTATTATAATGACAATTTTTATCCTGAGAACTCCTTATTTTTTTTTAAGAAATAAAAAATCCGTATTTACCTTTCAGTAGGACCAGTTGAATAATTAGACGATTCTTCACCTGATTCAACACTATTAAATGAAGCACAATTTAATTTTCTCTCTTCCCATTGTGATCGCACTTCATCTTGAACTCTTCTTTTTAACTCTTCAACTCTTCGGCGCTCTTCTGAGATAACTTGACTTCCTTGCTTAGCAAGGTGTAGTTGCCGATTTCTTTCAATTTCTTTGAGCGATTCGATTGTTTTTCTACCTAAACTTCCCTGACTATTAACAATTGGTGAGTTATGTGTAACTTTCGAAATTCTATCAAAATCTTCTCTGCTTGGAGATCGCTTTTCTTCAGAATTCTCTGTTCCATTTTCTATAGAACTTTTAGTTAGGTTTTGCAATTCATCGTCTATAGCACGGATTCTGTTGCGACCCTAAAAAAATTAATTTAAGAAGATAATGAAAATTCGTAATAAACATCGGTCAATTGTATGGAAAAATAATCTCGGCCAATAAGTTAGAAAATTATTTGTAAAATCCGTACTAATATTATAAATGTGAATGTAAGTTTGTTTGTTACGCTTTCACGCGAATTTTTACCAATGACAAAAAAATTGTTTTTCGAAAAATTAGAATCACATTGATTCAGTTCTATTGGAATGTAATGATCTTTGATATTTATCTAAGTGCTTCAACGCGAGCGAAGCCGCTGGTAAAAGTTAGTATTTTTATAAATAAGAGACAGATTAATTGTCATGGAACCCAGTTTGCAAAGTGTTCTCTTGCTAATCAAAGTTTTAAAATGAAATTTATGATTCTGTGTTAAGTCAGAATTTTTTAGTATACAGAAAATAGTTTAAACATAACAAATATATTGAAAGTTTAAATTCTTGTTCTGTTTTGTGAGGAAGAAGCACCTTTCTCAATTAAAAAATCAATAAAATTACTTGAGAGATGTACTAATCTTTATAAAAGCACATGCAAAAATGTTAAATTTCTCTAACAGATTTAACAAATAATTCGATTCAAGTATAGCTACTTTGTTACAGCCAACTGACGTTTGTTACTATTATGATAAATAATGAAAAAACATTACTTCTTCCAGTCTCCTCATAAGTCCAACCTTTTGACGCTCAAGGCTTTTTGATTCCTTCATTGCTGACGTTTTAGCATCATTTCGCTGTGATTCCAAATTATTGAGCTGCACCTTTCGCGCTTCAATTTTATGAGAAAGTTCACTTAGGCACCTGTTAGAAATCCATTTTAAACATGAGTATTATGTTTATAAGTAAATTAAATAAAAAATTCGATAAGAATCTTACTTCTGCAATTCTTCTCTGGTTGCTAACTTGCTGGCTTCTTCTTCCAGATGTTGAAATTCAAGATCTTCGAATGTCTTTTTTTCTGTTTCAAGCGCATTTTGTTGTACATGTAACTTATCTGTTAGTAATTGGTGTTTACTTTCATCAGAACAATTTTTCAATTCATTTCCTAATTGGATACACAACTGCTGTACTTTTTCAACTCGAAATTTAGCTTCGGCTTGAAGATTTGCTTGTATTGATGTATCTTCCGCCATTTCTTGTTCAAGTTTATTAATTCTTATTTGAATGCTTATTTTTTCAGTCTCATCAGACGTTAACTTAAATGATTCCGATTCATACTCAGCTGATAGCAATGCTTTTTCGAGTTCAAGCTAGAATAGATTATTATTAAAATTATTGTATAACTTAACTTATTACACGCTTTTTATTAACTTCACTTGTATGTTTGTATGTTTGTATGTTTATATGTTTGTAACCGACTTCTTTGGGCACGATTTTGACGCACTTGAAACGGCCAGATTTCGTTCAAACTTTTTAGATTTATCGAGGACCGATGACAATACACTAATTTGATAAAATTATTCCATTTTTCAATTTGCAAAATAATATTTTTGTTAATTTATATAATTTTTATCTATAGTCGATAAGGCAGAAATTTTAATTTTCCAACCATTATCTTTAGACGATTTATCTAACATTACCCTGATAGCCATCTCATACAATAACTTTCAGATTACCTAGTCCCGCAAATTATAGATAACTTGACGAAAAGTAGGTTGGCAATAAGTGTTAATCTACAACTTATCGTAAAGTTATGGTCAAGTTTACTTCAACGAATTGTACTGAAACACTTGCCGTTAAGTGACCGAAATTTTCTATTCAAGTTTATTGTAAGCTTATAGTTAACTTGTTTTTAAAATTCGGCACTACCTTATTGTCAACTTGCATATAAGGGTGGGCATTTATGGACTTGACGTTAACTTGACGATAACTTGTCGCTAACTTATCTGCAATCACTTGACTACAAGAACTTATAGTATGAGATGGCTATCAGGGTACCTCTACCTTTAAAAAACAAAAAGTTTCGATCAGGCACTAGATTATCTACATTAATAAAACTATTTATTTATGTTCGATTGATTTTTTATGAATCTCCAAGGATTTATGATGGTAACCGCAAGGACCTTTTGTTAGAACTGAATCAACACAAACAGCCATAACTTTTGAAATTATTAATTTGTTTTTTTCAAATTTTCGTGGTCAAGTCATAACATAGTATATTGATGCCATATTATTACTTTTATAAAGTAAAATGATTTACTAGCAAAAAAATTATTGAAAATTCTCATTTTTTCATGTCTCTGACTAATTGAAATTTTTAACACTATTCTTTATTTAAATTTATTAAAACTTATTTTCTATTTTTTTAGTTCGGTTTTCTATAAAAAGCGTGTTTTTTAGTTTTTTTAAACTATTATTTTTTTTAGAATCATTTTAAAATGACTTTAACGAGAAACTCAGAGTATAATGCAAGTTGAAAGAACAAAAAATTGGACTTTAAGTCAATAATTGCAAAGTTATTAAATCACGCCGTTTCGACTGTTTTGAAAGTTGACCTTCTATTTATTACAATCAATTAACCTTCGAGCCGTAAGTCTAAGATTTTTTACGCTAGTATTGAGTATGATTTTATAGACTACTAATGACAGTCCAACTGTTTCTTTTTTATATTCAGGAAAAAAAATTTACTCTTTTTTCAAGAATAATTTTATTCCAGCGTAAAAATGGCTTGATTAATTTTTTAATTTTACAATTATCAAGTATTGAACTTTTTTTTTAATTAAAAACCATGTACAAAAAAAGTTATTAGTAAGTTGTAATCAACTTTTTCGATTAAAATAAATAAATAAAAATAAAAAAAACTATTAATAATAAAATTGCAGAAAGCAGTTTTAATAAGAAAAAAAAATTACCTCGCGGCTAATTTCTTCTTCTTGTGTTTCGATATCAGCGATACTCCGTTTAAGTGCATCCATATTGCTAAGAATATGGAGTTTTTCATTTTGTAAAAATGCAATATATTTTCTCTTATCCTCATCTTCTAGTTCCTTTCTTTCTTTATCAGCTTTTAATTCATTTGATTTCGTATTATTTTTTTCAATGTTATTTTTCTTTGGTTTAGTGTAAGCTTCTTTGGATTTTGATAACATAGAAAGCTGTTCAATAGCTTCTAGAAGATCATCATTCGATATTGCAAGTTTATTTTCAATAATTCCACATGGATTCGTTAAGTTTCCATTTTTTTTAATTGTTGCATAAATTGGATTATTATTTTGCTGTGACATATGTACCACATTTTCATAATGATTAATATTATCAGAATTTAAAGGTAAGGTGTTATTATGCATTGGTGCTCCATCAAATGGAATTATAGCATACGAGGTGTCAATATTTGTGTTGTTGTCAGTCTCATTATTTTCGTTATTACTTGGTGATTGTGTTTGTGATACAGGTGATAAACTGGATTCTAGTTGCATAATATTATTTTGCCACGTTATTTGTTGACTATTATTATTATTACTATTATTATTATGGTGATAAATTTGTTCATCTGATAATGGCGTTACTTGATGTTTATTATAAGATGACGACCCATTAAGCTGAATAGTTTTGAGCAATGAATTTTGGTCTGAAGAGTCAAAAGAAAAATAAGATTGGCTGCTTGGAGAATTTTGAGAGCTATTAAATGGTGAATTTTGACCTGGTCTCTTATCTCTTGGTAACGATCCATTAGTTTTAATCCTGTAAGAAACAAAAAATAAAATTTATTCAGAAAGACAATGCATGAAAAGCTTGATATATATTCGATCATCTATCCCTGATTAAAAAATTTTTAACCTTTAAAGCGGAAATCAGAATTGATGATTCGAACTTATGTTTTTTTCTTTTAGTTAGATCAAATAAAATTTAATACCTATTGGGCTGTTTTGGTTTATCTGATGTATTTTGTTTATCATACTCTGCACACAAAGTTAATATTTCTTCAAGCCTTATTTTCTCCTGTTTTTCAATTTCTTGCTCTCGTAATCTTTCTTCTTGAACGACTTTTATTTTGTCCTCCGCTTCTTTCTGTTTTATTTCAGCGTCTATCTGTCTCTCTCTAAATTCTTGAAGTGAGCAATTGCTGCTTATACTAAGTGTTGGACTTACCATCCTTTCATTAAGTATTTTATTATCTTTATACTTCGGATTGCGATTAAATGATGGGCTAGGTGCTTGAATTCTTTTGATATTAGGACTTGAGCCAAAATTTAAATTACCTCTTATATTGTTAACAGATGAATGGGATCCATGAATCGAAAGACGATCACATAAATTGGGATTTGATCTCAATTGGTCTACTTGAAAATATTCTGTCATTGTAGTTTTAGCTACAATCAGGCTCTGACTCATATCAAATTTACGGCCGTATTTATCCAAGTCAGAAGATACTTGACACACTAAACTTCTAGACATTAAATCATAATTATTTTCATGTTTAAACGATTTTGAACGTACTGGGGAGTTTTGTGTTTCATTATTATTCTCGTTATATTGAGGTTTGTAGTGTTTGAGAAAAGCCTCAGTTGTAGTATACATTTGAATTTGATTATGATTAGATATTGGAACACCATAATCAGAGTAAGAAATATTAGAACGACTGGAAGATTTGCTGTCGATCTTTTGTTGTTGATCATCAATGTAATTAAGATTGTTGTTAGAATTACTGTAAGTGGGTGTACTTGATCGATTTTTATCGAGATTCGTGAGATTTCGGAGTGGAGAAGTTTCATTTTTACCGAGAGAAATTAAATTTGTCGTTCTGGAATGCCCAAGAATCTGAACTGCAGGAACATTTGTCGTTAACGAACCTGCTGGAAAGACTTTAGGTGATACACAGTTCCTACTTTGTCTTGCAAGCATTTCAAATTTAGTTAATTTCCCTTGAAAACCTATCTCATCATCGAGACATGTAGTACGGAAAGATTTTTTTGGTCCTACTGGTGGTTTACGTTCCAGATGTTCAAATGAGTTTTCCGATAGTACGCAGAAATTATTGGGCATTATCGATAGTCTTGGACTCGGTAAAGCTGATTTCAATTGTTTTGCTTCTGCAGGATTATTAAAGCGCATGTAATTTGATCTTCCTATCGACAATATACAACCTGAAAAAAAAAAAAAAAAATTATCAGATGCAAAATACAATATTTTGTGATTATTATGCTTATAAATTTTGATTCCAAATAAATGAATGAGATTTCTGGAGGATTACTGAGACAAAATTATTTTGACTAAGAATGAGAGTTATTTAAAGTTTTGATAACTGGAAAAAATTAAGCCATTGTAGCATTTTATTCAATCTACATTAATCTGTAAAGTTTTTCTATTTTTGTTCTTTTGTTACTAATTGATTAACTCCATTTCTATAATTGAGATAACATTTCTTCAATTGTAAAGAGAATACTCAGATTTATATAGTAGACTTACTCTTAAATTAGATGTGAATCATGATATCTAGATGTAAACAAAATACTGATGAATAAATTAGAGAAACTTTGATAAGATAAAACGAAGCAATATCGTTGACTGTCAATTGCTTTTTATTTCTCACATTTCGTCTTTAAAATTTAACATTGAGTATTATTCAAGTACTTGTTTAGGACTTTTCATTTATTTTTATAAAAATTTCATTATTCATAGATTTATGTTTAAAAATATACTATTTTTTATACATTACTATACAAACATTAAGGTTTTGCTTGTTTGTAATATTTAAAAAAGAAAAAAAAAGATAAAATAATAATTAATCTTGATGTTCAAATCTGTCAGATTAAATTATATTCAGTTAATAGCTATGAAAAAACAATGACAAAAATTTATGTATCAACACTCATGTAAAATTAATTGATAAAATCATTTCTTTAATAAATACATCTCTATTTTAATCACATAAAAAACTTTAAGAGATGTCAGGAATACACTATTTTTTTATTATCTTAATAGTAGATATTTTTATATAATTAAAATAACTTCTGATAATTACTACAATATTTATAATAAATTTACCTTGAGTAAGTTTAATAGGCGAGCTTACGATTACACCATCAACTAGTGTATCTCCGCTTACAGGATGAAGAATAACAATACCGTTATTATTTTCAATTGTGCAGTGGATAGGTTCAACACCTGTCCCTGTTATAGGAATGTCAGCATTCCGTTCAGATCCTACAATGATTTGTCCTAAAAATAGATCAAATTAAAAAAAAATATAATTTGTATAATTCTAATCTTTATAATAATTGCTTGTTTATATTAAAAAATGGGAAATTATAAAGATGGTATTTGAATATTATACACTGATAGAAAAACAATCTTAATTCAAGAAACTTTTTTTCTTCAAAATTTGAACTCTTGAATCTAGATATAGATATATTTCTTTCAAGAATTTTTGTCTCTTGGTTTAAGATAGGCGATAACATTGATTCAAGATGTTACCGACTTGTGTTAAGAATGGCTTTTTTTTTTGAGTCATTAATTTACTTATTTCCAAGAAATAATTTTTTTTTCAGTATAACAATTAAAGACTATTTATTTTTTGAAATATACTTTGATGAATTATTTTAAGTTTTTTAAACGATAATGTTATTTGGTTGAAAAACTAAATGTATCGATTGAAGATAATATAGCTCTTAAGCCAAGAAAATCTAAATCAAGACAAGAAATTCTTAAAGCAAAATAATCATTTGTCTTCCAAAATAAATTCTTAGATCAAGAAAATATCTCTTGAGTCAACATAAATTTTCTATCAGTGCATGTATAACCCTACCTTAGTAAAATAAGGCCTATTCGCAAGGTTTTTGAAAAATTTTTATTTTGTGTTTGTTTATGGTGAAAATTACCATTACTCCATTATATTTTATGGCTAATGTATTAATTTAAAAATTAATGATACATTGCAATAATTAAATGCAATATTTTCGATTTTTTTCAAAATCTCCCTTAGCTAGGCCTTATTACCCACCGGTACTTTATTTGTTATTTAAAGCCCGAGTTGGGTAAATAAAACAGTACTTTATTTATTTAATTTCATTGGAAAGATGATTGTTGGTTTAATTTATCATAATTACTATTGGATGGATGAACCCAAGTGTATAAACGGAGCGAAGGATAACCATGTGGTAAAAAAAAATAGTTAGTGTGAGATGATAATCCAAATGACGGGTTTTTATTTTGCCTGATGGTCGTCCGTCATTCTGGCTACCGGTGCCCTCCGGGGTGAGTGTGTGTGTGTGTGTGTGTGTGTGTGTGTGTGTGTGTGTGTGTGTGTGTGTGTGTAAACCTCTCATAACTTTTGAACGGCTCAACCGATTGGAACGGAATTGGCAGCAATCGAAAGGGTTTCTTCGCCTCTAGATATTTTATATTATTTGAGGTAATTCGGGCCAGTAGATTTTAAGTAATCTTGAAAACAAAATTTTCAAAAAATGGTTATTTTGAAATAACTTTTAATCTGCTAAATCCATCGATTCCAAAAACTAATCAGCATAAAACAAGTAAGAAACACACGCATAAAAACGATTTTGTTGAAATAACAAACGACGGGATAACTGAAAAATATATTGTGGTAACAAATGAGTATAGTTATAACAACAAATCCATTAGTTGCATTAACAAAATGTTTCAAGTTGTATTAACAAACCAGTTTGTTAAATCACCAAGTCAATTTGTTTCTCTAACCAAATCATTTTGTTGCTGTCACAAAATGCCTTTGTTACTGTTACAAAGTGATTTTGTTGCAATAACAAAACTAATTTGTTGCCAAAATATTTTCTAAATCCTTAAAAGCTTATCACGAAAAAGATTGTGTATAGTAAAACGCAATGGGTTATTCCAATAAATACTCATTGTTATTCTTACAAATTCTCTTTACTAATTCAACAAATTGTCTTCGTTACTCCAACAAATTCTCTTTGTTATTTTAATAGAATAGTTTCGATGTTTAAAAAAAAAAATTTGTTATACCAAATAAAGTATTTTGTCGAATCAACTAATAGATTTTGCTATAGTAACAGAACTGTTTTGTTGTTATAACATATCAATAATTTGTAATAACCTAAATTTTGTTATTTTAACATATCATTTTTTATCCCTAATTTCGATAGACACAAAAAAATAATTCCATAAACTCAGTAAAAGATCAAAAAAAGTAAAACAAACTGGAAAACTCATAATAAAAACTTTTGCCCCATATTTTCAATTTTTTATTTTCAATGAACAGAGCAAATTAAGGTCAAATACTTGGCAAGAGACTAAAAAAAAAGTAAAACCAGTTAAAAATACTAAGGATTTCAACATTTTTTTTTAAGTTTCATTAATTTGCGGCAATTCTTGCCGTAAGTTGGTGGAAAAACTTATTACAACTGGTTGCCTTGAATAAAAAAAAGTATTGAGACAAAGGAAAAAATATTGAAAAGTATTGGATTGACTAGAAAACCAATACTTTTCAATATTTTTTCCTTTGTCTCAATACTTTTTTTTAATCAGGGTGATAATTATTAATAGTCATTATCAAATTAACGTTTTGAATAAATAACAAACACTAAAATACTAATGTTTTTTTATTTATTTCTAAATTATTTTGTCATATCACATCCTTATTAAAATATTAATAGCTAGTCATTAATTTTGAGTGAGAATTAATTTTAGAATAGTGTATATTAATGCTACAAAATTGGTATATCTTGAGTGGGCTGTGACGTCACGAGCCAAAGGCGAGTGATGTCAACATATAAGTATTGCATAGGTTTTTAACATCATCGCCAAGTGTTTTTATCAATATAAATAAAATAATAGCATTAGGTCAATCAACGTTTATGCATTGCGTAAAAGCTATTTTATTTCAAATTGTATGCATAATTTTATTGTCGTATTACTTAAATAAAAATTCTTGGTTCATACAGTCGATAAAAGAATAATTTCGATAACTTTATTTAATGTTGGGTGATTTAACATTTAATCCAGCTGCTTTTCCGGGCATTATAGAAGCTACACTAAAGAAAAGAGTAAGTCTCGAAATGCACATGCACACAAAATTTTTGATGTAATAAACCGTGCTTACTAATTAACAAGTTATTAAATTAAGAAGCAAGAAAATTTTAACTTCCCGCTAAAAAAATTGAAAATTTTCAAAAATCGGGAAGTTATTGGATTCATCCCATTTTTCGAAAATCGAGTTATCAGATCTTGACGTTTTGAGATCCTAGGAAGCTTCCCTGACTATTCCCGCAATGATGTCCGTATGTGAGGTGTGTGTGTGTGTGTGTGTGTGTGTGTGTGTGTGTGTGTGTGTGTGTGTGTGTGTGTGTGTGTGTGTGTGTGTGTGTGTGTGTGTGTAACCTTTTCATAACTTTTGAACGGCTTGACCGATTTGGTCGCGGTTGGCGCCATTCGAAAGAGCTTGACCAAACTTAGATTTCCTGAAAATTTGAACCGATTTGAACACGTAAATTTTGAGAAATCGCAAAAAAACTACAAAAAAAAATTTTTCGAAAAGTGGTTTTCTTGGAATAACTTTTAAACGGCTCCACCGATCAATTCCAAAAACTAACCAGCTTTTAAAATAAAAAAACCGCGTCGAACGCCGCCAGTCTAGTCAAAATCGGTTGATTCGTTCGTGAGTTATCGTGAACGAAAGAAAACCGAAAAAAGTGTTTTTTCGGGATTACTCTGAAATTTTCGATTTAATCAATTGAAACCTGAAAATCACTTATGAGGATGATAAAACTGCGTCGAACGCCGCCAACCGCGTGAAAATCGGTTGATCTATTCAAAAGTTATTGCGATTTGAAAAAACCAAAAATAGTGTTCTATGAAACTTCTATCAGACTTTTGAGCTGGGAGAGCTCAAATGCATCAAAATATTATCTCTCCGAACTAAGTGAGCTCAAAATATCACATAAATTATATTTTGAGCTCAAAAATCTCAAAAATGTCATAAGTACAATTTTAAGCGCTCAGGTATGGAATTAGCGGGAAGTTGCAGGGATGACCTTAAGGGTGAACCGTTTTCCTAATTTTTTTTTTTTAATTGTATTTTTTTTAAGTTTATCAACATTTATTCAACCAGTGATTAATAAGATTATGAGTTCACGAGTGATCGATCTGTTTCGTTAATTATTTTGTGGAGTTTCCACAATAAATATCTACCTTCGGGTAATGGATGAAGTGTAATTGCTGTCGATAATCTTCCACTTCCCATTGAAACCAGATGAGGAGTTTCTGCTTGTACTCTCAGAGCTCGACCTGCTTCTCTTACTTCTAAACCTGCTGTTGCCATTACTAAAAAAAAAAAAAAAATCAAAACAAATGCTTGAATCAACAATTGTAGTTTCTGTCAATTTCGCACAGCCAAATAATATAGTTATTTTCAATTTCTATTATAATTTCGAACCATTATTTTCAACCTAATTTTTTAAAATTAACTTTTTATGAGATTATGCTTGTATGCCTAAGTGGTTTCCGTCAACGATTTTCATAAGTTAATTATTTTTTGAGTTTAGGAATCACTGTTTTGAATTCTAAAAGCCTTGTTCGAATCGCTTGATTTATTGAAAAAGCATTTTCATCACAAAAAATTAAAACATTGTCTATTTTGGTATTTCAGTTGTTTTTGATATATTTGGAGGTTGTAAAATGAACAAGAATGCAAAAAACTCGAGTACGGTTATTTATCTGAACAGTATAACCTTCCGTATGTAATTAATTTTTTAGAGCTCGAAAATAGACAAAATTTTATATTTTCTAGTTCTAAAAGTTCAAAATAGAATACACGAACAAAATTTACTTGAATCAAGAAAGTCATTTTATTTAACTTTTTTATTGAACGAGGAATAATAGATTTTGATTGAACGAAAACATTTTTCCTCAATTAAGAAAATTAGGCATCGCATGATCTAATAAATTTTAGTTTTTTTTCCGCACAGTAAAAAATTTTTCATTATTGTGTAAAGTTTAAAAATTTTGTGTAGAATATTACACTCTAGAGTGTAGAATTTCACATTCTAGTGTATTAAATCAACAACCAACAATCAATATTCTACACAAAAATTTTTACTGGCCATTTAGCTGGCTTAGTCTTTAGTTAATTAGCTCAGCTAATTTAAGTTAACCAGCTAAGCCGAACAGCCAGCTAGCTAATTAGCTTGGCTAACTTTTTGAGCCGGCTAAATTGTACATCCCTAATTGTTTTGCATCAAAGGATTTAATAAATATTTATTAACAGTTAAAAAATATTTATTAATAGTTAATAAGTAATTTATTAAGTACAATTTATTAATTGTTAATAAATAATTATTAATGATTAAGTAATATTTGTAAACTTTTAACAAATATTTATTTAACATAAAAAACAAAAATAGCCATTTTTATTTAAAAATATAAAAGATAATCATGAGCTGTGATAGATTTTGGTATTTTACCATAAACATTATTATAATGTAATATAATTAATGAAAATAATTTATAAACATGATTTTTGTTTATAAGTTATTTTCATATCATATGACATTGCAAGCAAAACAAATTTACTCAACAAAATATTTATTAACTGTTAATAAATATTTTTCAACTATTAATAAATACTAATAAGCTATTAATAAATATACTTTCCTCCCAAATAAATATTTATTGAATGTTAAAACATATTTATTAAAATTTAATAAATTAAATAATTGTCTTCGAATAAATTAATTTATTAATAGTTAACAAATTTTTCCATCAGTGTTTATTGATAATTAATAATTTACAAATTTGATAACAAATTTTGTTTATTACGCATCGACCATGTATACAATTTGTATTACTTGTAGTTGTTACAAGCCCTGATTCTCAAAGTAGTCTCGTACACAGAAAAAAATTTCTGGGAAAATTTACGATACAACTATTGTAAAGCTGGACTATACTTTTATTACTATAAATTTTTAAATATTTTAGAAAAAAATTTATTAGTTATTCATGAAATTTTACAACTTACTATTGTAAAAAGTAAGAGATTAAAATTTCCAGTGCTGCCTCTGTACCTTTCCAATAGAACTATAACAAATTTTACAATAGTTGAATTGTAAAGTTTACAAACACATATTATATAATTAGCTCTATATTATTTGACTTTTTAAGTTTCTTGCTAGCCTTGTTTGTTGGATAAAATTTACAATAGTAGATCGTAAGAATTACTAAATGAGAAGTGTAGTCCACCGTTACTATTTAATTGAATAAAAATTACGACAGTGAAATAGTAAAAATTCCTTCAATTTTCTTTCCGTGTAGGTAAACAGGTAAAGAATCAGTCTACCACGTTTTTTTTTTTTGAACAGTTTAATTTTTATTTATCACAAACAAAAGTTACATGAAATGTTCTTACAGAATAACGAATACAGTAAAAAAACTGTGACATAATTATAATAAATAATATTAATTTTTCTTAGCTGGCTATATTAAATAGATCTCGCTTAGAGTCAAATCGGAAAAAATGCACTTATATAGTGTCAGAAACATAAGTGATTTTAACATTTTTAGTTAAGTCAAATAGTTTGATGAGAAATGCAAAAGTTGTGAAATATAAAAGCATCTAAATTTGATTAGTCTACCAAGTAGAAATATTACAAATATCAGAAAATACAACATACCAACTACATACAGACATAATTTACCTTACCAGAAATTAAAAATCTTTAAAAAACCAATATAATAAAAATAAAATAAATAAACAGACTGAGGTCTGGTGTAAATATCAAACGCAGGTTTTTGCACATTTTCCTGCAAGTAAGTCAAATTACCACTGCTAACTGCTAATATACTGCCATATTTTAAACATTACTAGGAAATAAGTAAAATCTAGAATAATACATATTGTTAGATTAAGCTTAAGTTTAAGCAGAAGCTACATAGAAATAAGTTAAAACGCAAGTACTTGCAACATTTTAAATATTGTACATTTATTATTATACTTAATAAAATACTTATATAAAAAAAAAAAATTGTCTACCAATGTCAGGTCCAAGGTACGGTTCCCGCGTGAGCCGGTTTTTTTTTCTATAGAAATAATTATGTATAATTCTATATAATCATATTTAATTATATGGGGCCATTTTTCATATATAATTATGTATAAGTATATGTATATAATTATATCATCTTTTTTACCCGGGCATAGATTAATTACTATAAATTTGTTTTTTAAATCGTAAAAACAAAACCTTCCATGAATATTAATGTCGTAAATTTTTCGACTGTTTCTCACTAATACTTAATAGATAAACTATCTTAATGATCAAGTTGAATTAATCAGTGTCGATACTGTTGTATGATCAACGAATTTTATTTTTGAAATCTTACAATGTTGATAAGCAAAAATTAATTCTGGAACTTATAAAAGCTGAAAAAAAAATTGAATGAATATTAATTATTGAACTTATTAAGCTTATTCTGCTTTTATTTATTCATAATAGACAAAGATCAACAGAATGACCCATCATAACTTGCTTCATAAAAATAGTTTCAACCTATTTTATTATTTTATGAGTTTGAAGTAGAAGCTCTTGTTATAGTGTTCATGTACTCTGCACTTTTAAATGTTCTATATAATGCAGCTATTTAAATAAATTTTTTTAAAGTCAACTTCCATATTTTAATTGATGCAAAAAAAGTAATTGTATAGGCTGTAAATATTATGATACTTGTCCTTTTTTTATGTATCAATTCATGTTAAATATAAACCAAATGGCTGAACTCAAATTTTTTGGAAGTATAGTTTTATCCATGGATAAAATATTATCGCAATTTTTACACATAAGTTTTGTTGTCAGTAACTAATCCAAGGTTTCATAGAAATGATTATTTCTAATTCAAAATTTATTACCGAAATGAGGATTTGCGGTATACTTGTATTACCGACATATATTCCCCATTGTGTTACATATTTAACACATAAGTATATACATATTTTTCATAAGATTTAATTTTTATGTGAAATAACTCAATCAGATGGCCTAAATCATAGTCAATAATTATTAATTGAGTATCATCGGAGAATATCTGATAAAGTACCTAAAAATGTTTTATAAACATGAAAAATTGTTATACAAAAGATTTAATAACAATTGAAATTATGTTTTTTTAAATTTTTTTACCTGTCACTATTTGCATTAAATGAAACTTAAAAATTATGATTTTGTGAGAGTAAAAGTAGATACAATAATAAACCATCCAAGTAATATAACGACAGATGGAATAAAAACAGTCAATGTCAATGACCGGACTGAAATCATTTACTTTAGTTAACAAGCAATAAAAGACTTAATGATATAACCAGACCATATAGCGTGGGTTGCTTTCTCAATTTACACATATATTTGTTCGTATCTTGTTGAATGTTGTGGAAATTTTGTAGGGTATATTTTTTAAAGTCAGAAAACGAAATAATTTATTACAATATTGTATTATCTAACTAAACTAGATAAATTTTTTTGGATTTAGAGCAAAATTTCGCAATGAGCCTCATTAATATTACAATTAAAAAATCGAAAAAAATCTTAGAATTTTTAGTAAGTTTAACTTTAATTTTAAATATTTTTTGACAGAATACAATTATTAAAAAATTTCTAATGACCTTTGATATAGAGATTTTAATTTTTTAAAGAAGATGCCATGGTCTTAACAGCCTGATAAGCTGTTAATGAGTTACAAATTTCTAATGTCAAAACAAAGAACTGGAAAACGGTTAACCCTGCAGGCCATCCATGGAATATCCCGCTATGTACAAGCTCATAAAGTTCAAGAGATTTTATCTATTCCGGTTTTGAGCTTTTTGAGCTTAAAATCACAACTTTCCTAATGTTTTTTCCGAACTCTCCGAGCTCGAAAAACTAGTGGCTGTTGAAAACAAACTTTTTTTGTTGAAAACAAACAAAATTATGCAATTTCGGAAACTACCCTCGTGGAAATAATTCTCTGAAAAAACTCTTGAAAAGTCTTCATAACTCTGAATAAGACTTTTCGAAAGTCTTCACATCCCTAACTAAGTAAAGAAAACCCTCGCGGTCTTGAAACTACAATAAATCCACCGTGGATCCACCGTGGTTTCACCGTGGATCCACCGTGGTTTCACCGTGGATCCATCGTGGTTTTGTGACATTTACCCACCGTGGTTCCACGGTGAAACCACCGTGGATTCACGGTGAAACCACTATAAATCCACTATAAATCCACGGTGGATCCACGGTGAAACCACGGTCCAAAAAAGAAATTTGTGTCTGTGGGGATTCGAACCCTAGACACCGCGCTCTCCATACTGTTACTTTACCTCTTGACCATATAACTTGTCTTTACTTTAGAAGTATCTTTCAAACTACTTCAAGTAATTTTAATTTCATACATCACTTATCTTTACAGTTAAGGAAGTTAACTACCCGGGAAAAAATGATCAGACCTGACCATGCCTGATCAGACCTGTCCATACTTGTTCATGTCTGCCCGGGAAAAAATGATCAGACCTGATCAGACATGAACAGGTATGAGTCTTCAGGCCTGATCAGGCATGAAAAATGACCATGCCTGACCAGACCTGGTCAGGCCTAAGCAGGCATGGTCAGGTCTGATCAGATCTGTTCATGTGTGACTCGATCAGGTCCAAAAAAAAGAAAGTTGTACCTGTGGGGATTCGAACCGTAGACGCCGCGCTCTCCACACTGTTACTTTACCTCTTGACCATATAACTTATCTTTACTCTAGAAGTATCTTTCAAACTACTTCAAGTAATTTTAATTTCATACATCACTTATCTTTACAGTTAAGGAAGTTAACTACCCGGGAAAAAATGATCAGACCTGACCATGCCTGATCAGACCTGTCCATACTTGTTCATGTCTGCCCGGGAAAAAATGATCAGACCTGATCAGACATGAACAGGTATGAGTCTTCAGGCCTGATCAGGCATGAAAAATGACCATGCCTGACCAGACCTGGTCAGGCCTAAGCAGGCATGGTCAGGTCTGATCAGATCTGTTCATGTGTGACTCGATCAGGTCCAAAAAAAAGAAAGTTGTACCTGTGGGGATTCGAACCGTAGACGCCGCGCTCTCCACACTGTTACTTTACCTCTTGACCATATAACTTATCTTTACTCTAGAAGTATCTTTCAAACTACTTCAAGTAATTTTAATTTCATACATCACTTATCTTTACAGTTAAGGAAGTTAACTACCCGGGAAAAAATGATCAGACCTGACCATGCCTGATCAGACCTGTCCATACTTGTTCATGTCTGCCCGGGAAAAAATGATCAGACCTGATCAGACATGAACAGGTATGAGTCTTCAGGCCTGATCAGGCATGAAAAATGACCATGCCTGACCAGACCTGGTCAGGCCTAAGCAGGCATGGTCAGGTCTGATCAGATCTGTTCATGTGTGACTCGATCAGGTCCAAAAAAAAGAAAGTTGTACCTGTGGGGATTCGAACCGTAGACGCCGCGCTCTCCACACTGTTACTTTACCTCTTGACCATATAACTTATCTTTACTCTAGAAGTATCTTTCAAACTACTTCAAGTAATTTTAATTTCATACATCACTTATCTTTACAGTTAAGGAAGTTAACTACCCGGGAAAAAATGATCAGACCTGACCATGCCTGATCAGACCTGTCCATACTTGTTCATGTCTGCCCGGGAAAAAATGATCAGACCTGATCAGACATGAACAGGTATGAGTCTTCAGGCCTGATCAGGCATGAAAAATGACCATGCCTGACCAGACCTGGTCAGGCCTAAGCAGGCATGGTCAGGTCTGATCAGATCTGTTCATGTGTGACTCGATCAGGTCCAAAAAAAAGAAAGTTGTACCTGTGGGGATTCGAACCGTAGACGCCGCGCTCTCCACACTGTTACTTTACCTCTTGACCATATAACTTATCTTTACTCTAGAAGTATCTTTCAAACTACTTCAAGTAATTTTAATTTCATACATCACTTATCTTTACAGTTAAGGAAGTTAACTACCCGGGAAAAAATGATCAGACCTGACCATGCCTGATCAGACCTGTCCATACTTGTTCATGTCTGCCCGGGAAAAAATGATCAGACCTGATCAGACATGAACAGGTATGAGTCTTCAGGCCTGATCAGGCATGAAAAATGACCATGCCTGACCAGACCTGGTCAGGCCTAAGCAGGCATGGTCAGGTCTGATCAGATCTGTTCATGTGTGACTCGATCAGGTCCAAAAAAAAGAAAGTTGTACCTGTGGGGATTCGAACCGTAGACGCCGCGCTCTCCACACTGTTACTTTACCTCTTGACCATATAACTTATCTTTACTCTAGAAGTATCTTTCAAACTACTTCAAGTAATTTTAATTTCATACATCACTTATCTTTACAGTTAAGGAAGTTAACTACCCGGGAAAAAATGATCAGACCTGACCATGCCTGATCAGACCTGTCCATACTTGTTCATGTCTGCCCGGGAAAAAATGATCAGACCTGATCAGACATGAACAGTAATGAAATTATCAATTTACAAAAAAAGATAGTGATTTTCTTATGAAATAAATTAATTTTTATTAATTCAAATTCGATTAAATTTTCTGTTGTATTCAACATAAATAAAAATTTCCTTAAGATTAACTTCGAGTCATGGGCTACCAAAAACGATTGTTTGGAAAGATTAGACATCGTTACTAATTTAGTCATGTAGTAGAGCGCTTCGATTAACTCAAGATTACATCAATATTTTAATTCATGAAAAAGAACAAATATAATATTTAGTGCAAATTATTCCTAAAAATAAAAATACTTATCATAATGCGACTAAAAATTGCTTAACAAATAAATGTGAATAGAGACAGAAAAAATACAAATAACCAGCAATATTATTAAGAATGTATTAAATATATCGGATTGTTAACGTTAGTGTACTATTAATCATTTTAATAAAATTTTTGGATCTTTTATAGACGGAATAAATGATTATAACACATGAGACTTCATAGCAACACTATAAAACTGTGATAATAACCATAAACACAACTTAAACCACAAATAACTTTTAAAGAATTGATTTTATCGAAAAATTACAAGAGAACTTTTTTGTAAAGCATTCAATTTCTCATCAAAATATGCATCGATCATAGTCGAAGTGGAATTTTTTTCTAAGGACAAAAATTAATTCTAAAAAGTTCCAAATTCCCATGTTATTTACATGGTAAATGTAACTCGATTTGGGCACGGTTTAATTTGGTAATTAAGAGCTTATTTATGGCAGATATTTTTTTTTTTTTAAGTGAAGAACTAAAAATCCAGGGGGCGGCGGCGAAAAAAAAAATCAACTTGGGAAACAATGGACACCCTAGGTGGTTTTCCAATTACAGCACTAGAGCGCATTATGCGGCACAATGCTCAACGTTGAATGTTCCAACTACAGCAACACTTCGCACAATCGAGCACTCTCAAAAGTACTGTTCTCGCGTGATACTCGCAATCAATACCAACTTAGTGACAGAAAATTGACAAGTATTTTTTCTTTAAGTTGGCCTTGACCGAAATTTTGTTTATATATTATCGTTTAATATTATTTATTGTTGAAAAATTTGTAAGGCTTTTGTATCATCGTAGATTTTGGAAATAATCAAAGTTATTTCAAACTACTAAAAAAATAAATATAAATATGGATGAAGGCCCGATGAAAAAAGTTCTTGTCTAATTATATATGATTATATATGTTCATATATATGATCATATATGATTATACATAATCATATATGAAGTTATATATAATCATGCATGATTATATATGGGGTCATATATAATTATTAGGGCCAGGGAGTTGGTATGGAAGGGGTAACGCACGAGCATCAACTGTTTTACCCCTTCCATACGAAGTCCCTGGCCATAATAATTATATATGACCCCATACATAATTAGATCTGATCATACCTGGCTGTTATAAGCCCATATATAAGTCTATATATGATCAGATCTGATTATATATGAGTCTATATATAATTAGATATGATCATACCTGGCTGTTATAACCCCATATATAATCATACATAAGTCTATATATGATCAGATCCATTTATATATCAGTCTATATATAGTTAGATCTGATCATACCTGGCTGTTATAACCCAATATATAATCATATATAAGTCTATATATGATCAGATCTAATTATATATGAGTCTATATATAATTAGATATAATCATACCTGGCTGTTGTAACCCCATATATAATCATATATATGTCTATATGTGATCAGATCTGATAATATATAGGTCTATATATAATTAGATCTGATCAGACTTGCGTAGTCAGATGTTATCAAAATTTTTTCTTTGAAAAAAAAAATTTTCTTCTCCCCTCCGGGCGGAAAGCGTCAATTTTCCTCCCGCCGCGCTAAACGAAAATGCCGCTTTCCGCCTCCGTCGAGGAGAAAAATAGCATACACTCCTCGGGAAGTAAATAAGAAAGCCTCAGATCACATGTTTATTGACCTCGGCTTCGCCTCGGCCAACAATTACATGTGATCTGAGACATTTCTTACTTTACTTCCCTGAGTGTGTAATATACCATTTTTTTGGTCTTCACAAAAAGTACAAAATGATGTTTACCATTACGTTTAAATCATTCTGAAATAAAAAATTTGTTACATTTCCTATGGAATGTTTAGTTCTGCTCTGCTACTGCTTAACAGTCAAATAATTATTTACTTTATTATTCAAATAAATCTAATGTAATAATGAGATTCGGTAAAATAACTAATTTAAGACTATCAATTGATATATTTTAAAATATATTACAAAATCAATTTTTATATTATATTTATGATAAACTGATTTGATACGTTATGTACTTCATAGAATCATTGTCATATAAGATAGCAGCACAGCAGACGGGAACTTCAAGGCGCACGGATATCACCAAAGTTAAGCAGCATTGAGCGTGGTTAGTAGTTGGATGGGTGACTGCTGGTGTTATAGCCGCAAAATTATATATAAAGTTTTTTTTTGTATTTTCATTGGTTATATAGAATCGCGTACGACCATATCAAGTACTACGTCCATAAAAGTAACCAAATAATTAATTAGAAGTAAAAATATATAATTAAATATTGTTATATATAATTATATATAGTTATACATGATTATATATGATTAGACAAAATCTTTTTTTATCGGGGGTATAAATAATTACTTTTTTTTTATATTCCACCTTGAAATATGAATACAATTTCATTTTAAAATTCGGATTTGTAAACAAGTTTATTTTACAGGATTATAATTTTGTAAACATTGCAATGGCTCGTCATCACTATCATCTGGATAAGATGATTCCATTAAAAAGTATATAATTTTCTTAGAAATTATTTTAAAAAATTACTCAAAACTTAAAAAAATTTTAATGAAATAATCAAAATCCAAATTCTTAAAATAACTGTAAATAGTTTTCAACCAATTATTATTGTTAACCACATTATTTATATATTAATGAGGTTGCTGACTCTATGAATATTTTTTTTTTTTCAACACTGAACTTAGCGCACTCTGCTGATGCATTTGAAAACTAATTCACGTTCCAATTAAGATTCAGCATAATTCAGCATTGTGCGCCACTGAGTCGCATTATATGCTCTGTAATTGGAAAACTACCCTAATGATGATACATAAATAAGTACGACCCATGTCAAGTTTTGTTTTATCGTACATGATGGATGCTAATTCTAATCGATACTTCGATACTAATATATAAATCTATAGAGTTTTTTTACGGTTGTTCCGTTAAAACTATTAAACTATACATCCGATTGAATTGAAATTTCGCATCCATGTAGAATATTCATTGACTTAATGGATAGGCTAACTTTTGTATCAGTTTTGAATCTCCGATAATGGTTAGAAAAAATCATAAAAAACTAAATTTTGTATTTTAACTCTTCTAAACATGAAATTTAGAGAGAAACTTTTTGGGCTTTGTTGAGAGCAAACAAGAATGTATTAAATGAAGCTTAAATCCCAAAATCGCTTACGGGATGATAATGAAAGAAAACGAAAATTTTAAACTAAAACTCCCACAGACTTAAAATTTAATAAAAATTTCATGTTTGTTAAATTAAGGTTGCCTACTATCAGATTTCGCAAAATTTCAGCCCCAGAGGTGATTGTGAGGGCTTTCAAACATTGTGAAATTTTTATTTTTTTTTTTTTTGTTATAATTGATATAAATAACAGTGGAAATGAAAATTATTTTCTATATAGATAGAAAAGACTTTCTATAGATATAGTCACTCATTACGATATCTCGGGAACCATCGGACTTAGAATTTTGAAATTTGGGAGGAATATTAGTTTTTCCATATAGAGGTCAGCTAAGAACGGATTTTAAGAAATTTCTCCCCCAATGGGGTTTACGGGGGCGTTAACACTGAAGATTCCTGTTTTTAAACTGTAGCTTCTATAGAGTTCAAATTTAGTAGGAATCTTCCGTAAAAGATATAAAAATATTATATGAATGAATTTCACGATAGCTTACGTCCCAGGGGCTTGCGGGGGTGGGTGTTAACAATGAAAATTTTTAATTTTCAAGCTATAGCTTTTATAGACTCCAAAGAGTAGGAGTATTCTATATGTGATATAGAAATGATCTAAGAATGGATCTTACAATGAACCACTTTTAATAAGGATTGCGGGGGTGAGTTTTAACAATAAAAAATCTTAATTTCCAAAATATAGCTTCTAAATACTCTAAATTTCGTATGAATCTTTTATTTCTCATGAAGAGAATACCCACAAATGGATTTCAAAACATTCTACTACCAATAGGAATTACGGAGATGGGTGTTAAAATATTAAATTTCTGTTTTCAAACTGTAATTTCTACAGACTCCAAATTTAGTAGGAATGTTCGTATATGATGTCAAGTTCGGTTAAGATTGGATTTTCTAGAATTACTCCAAAAGGAATTGCAGGCGCGTTAACAATGAAAATCTCTCATTTCCAAACAAGAGTTTCAATGAACCCGAGCTTTTGTTGGAACCTTTTGTTTATAATGAAGAAATCATTTCGAATAGAATCTTACGAAATTCCTTCTCACGTAGGAGTACAAGAGTGAAAATTGTCAAAAAATTCATATTCTCTAAATACAGTTCCTACAGATTTTAAATTTGATAGAATTTCAAGAGAAACAAGTAATTACTGGGATGGCCTCCACGGTCAACGAATTTACATAGTTTTATTCCTTAATAACTACATTTTCTTACAAAAATTGTCACTTTGACAGCGCCAAAAATTCATAGCAAGGTTTCCAAACTTCAATATTACATGTAGCTATTCAATCAACGGACTAAAAATTTTACATAAATTTTATTTTTGCTGATCACATAACCGATGAATTGTTCTTATTACCATACGGGATCGCGGGAATGTAACAGATTAAAATGAATGCATTTCCTAAACACTTGAGATGTTAAAAAGAAATTTGACTGCACATTTTAAGAGAATTCGTAAAAAACGTGTACGAGTAATTTTCTAAAAAAATTAATGTTACGGAGGAAATTTCAATTAACGGCTAAATTCGTCGCACTTTAAGCTAAGAAGATTTCAAATTTACTTATGAAACCTGCAATTGCTTTGACTGAAACTTTCAATGCTTATTTTAAATTTTTTTCTTCGTATCAATTATTATTCATTTTTTGGAAGAAAGCCACGGGAATGTTATAATGTTTGCACATTGAAAGTTACAATGAATATTAGCTAGAATAATCACATGGATAAAAGGTACCGGCCGATTCTATGGAATTTGGAATCTGTGCAAGTCAGAACAATAATCATATTAAATTTCAAGTTTAGATCTAAAAATACAATTCTATAATGCCCAGCGGAGCAGGCGGGTAACAGCTAGTTTAATCATATATAGTCAGATATAACAATCAAATAAAAGATTAAATATGAGTAACCTTGCATGATCATTAATGACTATTCATGCGGTCAGACTCAATCGTGTATGTTTACGAGTGATAAGATAGTTTACCTGCGTTGTCGACTTTCTTATTTTTTTCTTCATAAATATTTCTAAATTTAATATTAATCGTAGATCGTCCTTTAGTGATTCAATTATTATATGAATAGAAAAATTATTTCACCAAGCAAAAAAAACATGAAATAGCATTCAATAATTCGGAGTACAGTTCCAACAAAAGTAAACAAACAAAAACTCTCTTACATGTCATTCTAACTATAGAAAACTATGAAGAAATAAACTTTTTGAATGAACGGTTACCGTTTTGTATCTCCTTAAGTTGGTAACTAGATCTTACAGTACATTCCACAAGCAGCGATAATTTTAAAGATAAGCTGTGTAGACGAAATAAGATATTAATTTGATCAAGACGGGAAGTCTCGCCAGATTTATTCACATATGATATGATGAAAATATTAGAAAAGAAAAATTTATCATTACTAAGTAGATTAAAATAAGTTATTAAATACGATTGAAATCAGGGGTCTTTTTCATGAAATAAAATGAAGATAAAATACTTCGAATTCACATTAAATTTTGATTTAGTTCAAGACTTTATATGCGTTACGTGTAAAGTATTCCGATCTTCACAAGCTGGAACTTGATGATAAATTTGTTTTTGATAATATCCTTTTATTAACATTGGATTTTAAATCATAAAAGTGACAAGATAGCTACTCAAGAATACAACTATTATTTGCTTTTAATTAATAAATCAACTTGAGAATAAGAGATAACTGTACTATCAGTTTATGAGCACAGCAGTTCATTGCAAATTTATTATCAGTGTACACAATACGAACGTTTTTGTCACTGTAAAAAAAACCGTGTTGAAATTTCTGTGTTCGATATTTGCCATTTTGGTGAGTTAGTTCAACAAAAATGGTTTAGTGTGATTTTACTAATTTATTTGATATCACACAAATATATTAGTTAGTACAAAAGTTACACATTTCGAATGCAACTCCCAAATCAACATAAACTTTTACTCAAAAAGACTATTAAGTTAATCGGAAGTACAAATGGTACTTTTTCATTGACTACTTTGTTAAAAATGAAAAATTGATTAAGTTATACTTTTTATATCTGATACTGTAAAATAGTATCGTCTGCTACTTATTTTACAAATTTTTCGTTAAAATATTAATGAATCTCAGAAAATAGTGGTTTAGAAAAAAAAAAATTAGGAAAACGGTTGACCCTGAAGTTAATCCCTACAACTTCCTGCTACTTTCGTAATTAAGCGCTTAAAATTGCGCTTATTACGTTTTTGAACTCGAAGAGCTCAAAAATATAATTTTCATGTAGTTTTGAGCTCTCTGAGCTCAAAAGTCGGATAGAAGTTTAATAAAACACTATTTTTTGAATTTTCAAACCGCAATAACTTTTGAATAGATCAACCGATTTTCACGCGGTTGGCAGCAATCGACGTGGTTTTTTGATGTTAAGAGCTGATTAGTTTTTGGAATCGATCAGTACAGTCGTTTGAAAGTAATTCCAAAAAAACTACATTTGAAAAAAAATTTTTTTTGTAGTTTTTTTGAGATTTCTCAAAATTTACAGGTCCGAATCGGTTCAAAGTCTATTCAAAATCTAAGTTCAGTCAAGTCCTTTCGAATGGCGCCAACCGCGACCAAATCGGTCAAGCCGTCCACCAGTTATGAGAGGTTTACACACACACACACACACACACACACACACACACACACACACACACACACACACACACACACACACACACACACACACACACACACACACACACACACACACACACACACACACACACACACACACACACACACACACACACACACACCTCACGGGGATAGTCAGGGAAGCTTCCTGTGACCTTCAAACGTCGAGATTTGACGAAAACTCGATTTTTCCAAAACGGGGTAAAAACAATACTTTTGGATTTTTGAAAATCTTCGATTTTTTTAGCAGAAAGTCAAAAAATGGACCCAATTATTTGTTGGTTATGTTAAATTAATCATTAGTTATAACCCAGACAGGGTTTGCCAATGCTGAAAAATGGCCCAGCCTTGGACCATTTGTTACTTTGCCAAGCCTTGGTAAGGTACCAGCCTTGAGATGTTACGACTGGCCGGGGCCTGGTCCGATGCTTGGCCCAACATTTTAACCAAGCCTTGAAAAATGATTTCGGTCTTAAGCCGGGTTCTTCGATACTTGGCCCAATGCTTTGAACACTAATATAAGAATTTAATAGAATTCAATAAATGATTTGTTACCAAAAAATTTTTAATGAATATATTTATTAACCGTTAACAAATTATTTTTAAATATCATTCAATTGAGGCTGAAAAATATATAGAACTCTCGAAACTGCTGAAAAAATATTCAAAAATATTTTCTATGCGACTGAAAAATGATAAATTTAATTCTGATAAATATTGTGAATTGTTTAAAATAGTATATTATACACCTAGGGAAGTAAAGTAAGAAATGTCTCAGATCACATGTTTGTTGACCTCGGCTTCGCCTCGGCCAACAATTACATGTGATCTGAGACATTTCTTACTTTACTTCCCTAGGTGTGTAATATACTATTTCTTCCCAACAAAAATACTGAAAAAAATGTTAACAAGTAAGTTTACTTATCACTCTCATTTACAAATACAAATTTCTTCTATCAGTGAAACAATAGTTTTGGGAAGTCGCTGACACCCGAGGCTGGGCCCAGGTCTAGCTCGAGACTTGGCCCAATGGTCCGATATTTCCAAATTGAGCCTTGGGAAGTTACCATTGGACCAAACATGAATTCGGAACTAGCTTGGTGCTTTAATTGAATCATAGAAAAAATTATTTTGATGATAAAATAAATTTTTTATGAAGAAAATCTAACGCTAAAAATGCTTCTATTGTTCATTATTTATAGTCACATTATCTTAAATAACAGTAATGACATTCGCATTTTTTTAAATCCTGGCAAATTAGTTCTCCAAGGCTTGGTCTGAGCCCTGGGTCATTAGTTTTAGTTTCCCAAGACTTAGCCGAAGCCTTGTATTTTGATTCCTCTAGGCTTAGCGCTAGCCTTGTTTTTTGGTTTCCCAAGGCTTGAGACATGGTTATCATCCAAGACTTGGACCAAAGCTTGGCCCAATGGTTACCCAAGGCTCGGCCCAAGCATTAACAGCATCAAATTGTAAATTTTGAATAATTTTTTTTGTGAATAAATTATAAATTAATCAATTTTGAAATTTACATTCAAATTTCTAACATATTTTTCTTAGATAATTTTCAGATTACAAGTTCTATAAATAATATTTACATACATACTCGAAGCAAAATATGTATGTATGTATGTATGTATACATGTGTGTGTATGTGTGTGTGTGTGAAAGGGTATCACCAAAATTAGATTTTTAATACAATTTGGATTGATTCGGACCAGTAGAATTGGAGAAATTACAAAAAAAACGACAATTACAAATTTTTTTCAATTGTTTTTTGCAGGAATAGCTTGTAAACGGCTTTACCGATCGATTCTAATAACTAATCAGCTCTTTAAAATGAAAAACCGCACCTCGATCACCGCCGGGCCGATCAAAATCGGTTGATTTGTTTGTGAGTTGTTGACGAAAAAAAATCGAAAAAAATGATTTTTTCGAATTATTCCGAAATTTTCGGTCTGATTAATTTGTGTTTAAAAGTAAATCATAGGATTCTTGAAGTGCTCAAAAACGTAAAAAAGCTAACTCTTTGAGCTCGGAGAACTTAAAATAACACATAAATTATATTTTTGAGTTCGAAGAGCTCAAAAATGTCATAAGTGCATGTACTTAGGAATGGAATGAACAGGAAGTTACAGGGATGGCCTTTAGGGTCAACCGTTTTCCTAACTTTTTTTCATTTATAAATTCAAATTAAAAAATATTTTAAAAAATTGCACTTACAGTTTTTTATAACCGAAAATTCTTTCTTACTTGTTTTTAATAATTTTTTCAATAGGAAAAATTATAAAAATTTTTAGATGTCGGTTAACTTAATTGTCATAGTTTTACTTCGTTAAGGTTGAGGACTTATCTAATGATATCATTACAATTTTAAGAAATTAGACACATCACGTGCGTTTTGGACTCCTTTAGTGCTCTTGAAATCCTGCATCGACCTCTGTTTATCTAACCATAACTAATTACAGACCTAATAAACAGATAACAGAAATTACGTGAATGCCCGTCTTAACTTTTTAGAAAAGGACATTCATGTTTTTAGAAAAGGACATGTAGCTTATACAAACGGATGTTGAGATATTTACATAAGTGAAGAAGGATATCCATGGAAATATTTTCTGGTCAGATTTGATACAGACAGAAGTATTTATATCTGGTCTGATATGCCCACATACAGTTTTTGATATGACCTCATATGGGATGTAGGACTGTTCACATATTACGTCACAAAAAATATCAATTTTTCAGGGCCTCTCCCTTTACTTTGCCACGCTTTTTCCCATCTTCTTATATTGTCATGTTTAGTATGCCCTCTTCCCTTTCTCCATCTCCGTGACGTAATATGTGAACGGCCTCTGTGTCCGTATATGATTTTTTTAATATGGCTTAATGTATTCTGATATAAACGTATATACTTTGATATTTTTATGTATATTCTGTAAAAAAATTTTTTAATCAAGCCTACACGGAAAAAAAAATATTGATAAAATGACTATCCAACGTATCCTCAAATGATGTTTTCTTATAATAACGATCCGGATTTCTGATTTAAGGATTCATTTGTTTGACTTAAGCATACAGAGAATAGCTCTTGTAAACATATGTAGTTTCGTCAAAACAGGCAACTGTTTTGTTAACGTGAGGATCTGTCTAGTTGAATTGACTAAATGTATCGCTAAAATAATGTTACGGATCGTCATTTTGATGATCCGCTGGATAGCTGAATTGGCTATACAGCGTATCTCTAAAAAAAATGACTATACAGCGTATAGTCAGAATAACAATAAGTATCCTTATTTTAACCATATTTTTTTCTCCGTGTAATAAAAATAGATATGATAATTGTTAGTCTTACATGTCTGTCAGGCCACATCAGGTAATTTAAAAACAATTATCCATGGGTATATATCTAAATTGCATTAGATCAAATATAAAAATATACATTTTTCAGTCATCATTATTATCATCTGATATGATTGTATCAGTCATATTAGGCTACATCAGATTATAACACAAAATCATATATGTCAGGCTGTGTTAGGCTAGGTCAAATCATACTGAGATGCTATATCTGTCCGCATCAGGCTTGATGAAAAATTTTCTTCATGGAAAAATCTAACTGCCTGTATTTTAAAACAAATAATATTCAAATTTGTCAGTTTGAATAGAAACCGAACAAAAAATAATCAGTGTGTAATTATTAAATATACTCAATATAAGAACAATTAAAAATTAAACATTCATATGTCCTCGAAAACTAGGAAAAAGATTGAGTTAAAAAAAATAACTTTAAAAATCAATCAGTTTCATGGTCTGTTGACATATAGAAAAAACATAATTTTTTGGAAATAAATCAGTAAAGATTAGATGATTAATGAAAGTATACTACAGAAATATCAATGTCAATAATAATTATTTTATTCAAATAATTTTATGTAATGAAAAATTGCACCAAACAAATTAAATACAGCTATACTAGTAGCTAAATAGTTACCTTTGAACTTATGTACCGGATAGACACGCATTTGAATCTCCGTAAGTACAGATAGACTTTTTGCAAAGATCTTCTGGCGCGGATGCCAGAAATTCTACTCACGAGAAATTTATTCGAAAATAAAAAATCTCTCAAGTGTGGGATAATCGAAATGTAAATTATTAGAAAAAACTTATTTTGTCTGTGATTAAAGTTTTCATAATATAGATGCTATGACATACGTATATCATATATCATAATTTTGTGTGGAATCGAGCCAAAGAGGTATGTTGACTTAATCTAATAAAATGCCAAACCAGTACGTGCATTTTTGGGATGCAACTACGATTGCGTATTCTTTATCTTAGCGTAAAGATTGTCGCGGTGATGTGAATGTTTATTATAATTTGTAATAAATGAATAATATTTATTCAAGTATAACATAACAGTATAACATGTAAATATAGCTGTTCTTCACAAAAATTTTGAATTATTCATAGATGAGTAAAAACAAAATTTTGCAATGATAATTTTCATTTGTTGTATACAAAATGAAAAAAATACTTGAATCACTTTTACTTCGGTTATTGAGAAGAAAAATAAACACAAAAAATGACCTTAAACATTTGTTCGATTGTAAAGAAAGAATATCTATACACATATTGGTAATAAAAATGCAGTAATTTATACTATGAAATAATAAACCTGCATTCGTCATTATTTTATTACGGAAAATATGTGTTTTTTTTGTTCTAATGATAGTTATGTACTTATATACATTTATTTTAATTAAGAGCTTGAAATAGACGCAAGAAAAATTTTTGAAGTTAAAATTTTTATTTTATTGAAAATATTAATTTGTGGAGGTGTAAGTTTACCAATAGTGAATAAAAAATTAAACTTATAATAAAACGCGATGATATCTTATTTTATGTGGTATTTTATTAAAAATTGAATATGTACAAGTACATGATTAATGTAATCAATTCGTATTCTTGATAATTCACTTTAACTTGCATAACAATCCGCAAAAGTAAAAAAAAAGTTTAATTTAAGATAAAAGAATTATATTCTATGCCACTAACTGTTGATATCATTGATAATATTCTTAAAAAATTTCTTAGTATAAATTTATCAATTATCTAATTTATTGTTGATGAATCATGACATAATCAAAATAAATAATAAATAATTGAAATAGATACAGACGACCTAAATTATTATGTGTAAAATAGTTAAAAAACGGAGTAGTGTTTTTTGTTTATCAATTGTATTTTAATAATACTTATTGGTAGTTATGGAGGTTATTTATAGTTATTTACTTAATTTATTGTTTGTTAAATAAAATTTTGTTCAACTTGAATGATTAAAATTTTGACAATCATCTTACTATTGACGTACTGCGAATATTTAACAAGTCAAATAATAAAAAAAAGACTTACTAGTGGGATTGAGTCAGTGTGTCGATCGAAGATCTTAACCACACAACGCGAGCGGCGTCAAATGCAACGGATAAAAGTTGTCTGAACTTTTAAAAATTCATTTTGGAGCTCACACGACACTCAATTTTGAATGTATGCTTTCAAACGCGATATTTTCATTATTCGAAACACAAATTTTTACTTTAAACTACGTCAATTGATTTTATTTCAACGACAGCAGCACACTGATTTAGAAACTAAAAGTCGACGGTTGATTTCGACTGTAACAACAAACTCCATAACACTATGAGAGTTTTACGTATATTCACCGCTTGATCCAATGACGGCAAGATACGAACCGGGAGGTGAAGTAAAAGGAGATTAGTCGAGGCAGATGGCAGCGCGGAAATTAACGACTGATCACGAATATTACCGAGTACTTCCGAGAATTCGTAGCTTGCATCGTTGCTTTTAATAAAATATTTATTTTTTTCATTCATTCATACAGTAAAGATTATAAAATCGTTAACATACTTAGAAAACAGATAAATCTGAATAAAAATTGACTCTATTAAGTCCGTGATGTCATCTACACTTTTTTATTTTTATTTTTTCAAGTTTTTATGAGTTATAAAAAAGTTATTTGCTCATACATTTTATTTTACAGAAGAATTCCAGATAATATTTTTAGCAAATCAACTTTATATGCAGATTAAAAAATATCTTTGTTCAAATTTTTTTTCAGGTGCTAATAGATTACTTCACGGATAAAAAAATTTCACAATAAATACCCACATTTAAAATTACAACATAAAGAAAAATAAAATTACAATTCGTGAAAACATCTGTGGTTGATAAAAATTCAATTTTCTTTTAATTATTACAATTCAGGTTATTATTTTGATTAATCATGATATTAGTTCTGAAAGGAATATATTTATAATTATACATATACTACATATTATATATATATATACTTCGACATAGAAAAATGTTTTTCAGTAAAATCTAAAATTGCTCCTGTTACGCTATATTTATGATGACAATTTAGAGTTGAAAGGAAATCCCATTCGGTAGTTGAAATAGAAACGGATTTCTCAGTGATACCTACCCGGAAATGAATATTTCTTATAAGGTACGAAAGTGGGATTTCCGAAAAATGTCTTTGTTTACTATTAATAATAAAATTTTATTTTTGAATTTTTAATTTACGTCTACGAAGAAAATGAGAATGCCTGCATGCGACCTCAAAATAACTAAAAATTAATGACCAACATTCAAACAACCCTTTTCCTGTTTTTATTTTTTGTCTGTTTTCTGGAACTACTTATCCTATTTTGGTGAAATTTTAACTTTGAAGTAAAGAGGTTTTTAAAATTTTGCATACTTTCCATCTCAAAAATTAAAAAAATTCCTGTTTAAAGATTAAAAAAACCTCAAAAAAATAGGTACATTTTTAATTGGTGTTTGAGTTAAATACCCAGCAAACATCTACATATATATTTATATATCTTTGCGAATTTATATGTCTATATCTATTTATAAGTGTGTAACACATGCAGTAGAACCCCTGTAAATTCGGAACTACGGAACTGAGAATCCTCAGAATTAGAATTTACGGGAGCCTACATTAGTGAGCGAGTAAAATTAGACAAAAATAGCTTTCTCTCTCTCTTTCTAGAAGTCGAGTATGTAGTTCGAGTTTACAGGAATTCTACTGTACCTACATCTTTAAGATTGATATTATATATATTAATACTCGGGGCATGATGGACTCAGCCAAAATTTATATAATAATAAATACTACTTTGTAATTTGCTTCTATTTTATTTCCATAATTACTAAAGTAATCTGTACAAATATTTTAATAGTTAATGATTTTGACACTAAATTCGTGATTTCTTGAATAAACTTTCTTAAAAAAATTTTTAATCAACATCATGATGTTGACATAATGCATTAGTGACGTTATATTCGCTTTTTTTTGTCAAACTTTATTATTTTTGTCAAACTGAGTTATTTTTTATGGTCCAAGTTCCTGATAATTTTCATTATTATTTATAAATTATGGATGCTAACAGAAGTTATAATTTATTATTTATCCATCAGACTCATTTATGGCACGCCGTTTTACTTTTTAAACTCAAACAAAAAAGTTGACGTAATAATTTATCAAAAAGACAAATTCCATAATAACTATAACAATTTTATTACAAATTTTTTGCCCAAGATACTATAGCATCGTATTTTCTTACTTTATTGAAATTGTCCGTTAGTAAAATATTTACAAACTGTGTATACATATTGAAAATTGTGTGCATATTTACTCTTTAACATATAACGAGTTACTTCAACAGAAAGGAAATAATTATTCTGATTTATGTGTAATATATACGTGGAGTATTTGATTAAAATGTACAATTTCTAATTGACGAATATTATTAATGCTGCATCGATTTTTTTTTTTTTTTTTTTTTTTTTTTTTTTTTTTTTTTTTTACTAAGCGTATAAAAAAATTAGTACTAATTATAATTTAAATTAATTAATATTAGTCATGCACACTGAGGAAAGAATAGTATATTACACATCTAGGGAAGTAAAATAAGAAATGTCTCAGATCACATGTAATTGTTGTCCGAGGCGAAGCCGAGGTCAATAAACATGTGATCTGAGGCTTTCTTATTTACTTCCCGTGGTGTGTATACTATTTTTCTCCTCGACGGAGGCGGGAAGCGGCATTTTCGTTTAGCGCAGCGGGAGGAAAATTGACGCTTTCCGCCCGGAGGTGAGAAAAATTATTTTTAAATTAATAGACCGATTTTGTTCCTAAAATCTAATCAGCTTGTGAGGGAGATAGCCACTGTAGAAAAAGGCCGAAAAAATGAGTAATTTTCGAGAATTTAGTTGACCGGGAAAATATTATGTTTGAAATTTTTCAAAAATTATCAAACTGATCATCGTACATAACTCGGAAAATGATTGGAATAGATTTCTGTAGGACCTCCAAATGTCGAAATTTTATTTCTTTATTTAATAACATTATTTTATTTCTTTATTTAATAATAATATTTGATGGAGACTGAATTTTCGAACGTCGAACTGAACATTATAACTTTTTAAAATTGTCAATTCTCATAGCAAGAAATAGAGAAAAAATAAAACTTATTTTGAAATATACTTAAACAGCGATATTTCTTTAAGAAACGCTTTAATTTTCAGCTGGTTTGTGTTTTATTACAATACAAAAATTATATTATTTGAAAAATTCTGTCCTTCCGCAAGTTACTTGATTTAAGTAGTGCATATTAACATATTAATTATAAAATATAAAAAGATCCCAGTTAGCACAAGCGAAACGAAGTTCACGTAAACCTGCGGCCGGAATTTGACGTAAAGTTTACGCTAACAGTGGCGCAACAGTTATACTTATAACAGTTGACGTGAAGTTAACGTTAACTTTCTGCAACTTCGCGTTAACTTTGAGCAAACCTTTCGGAAAATTCCGGCAATAGATTTACGCTAACTTGATGCGTAAGTTAAAGTCAAGTTCTGGGAAACTGTTGCAAATGCAGAGGTTGACGCGAAGTTAACATAAAAGTGACGTAAACCATTGAACATCAACTTGGTTGATGGTCAACCTGTGCTAACTGAGATTATTATAACGGTTTATTTGATGAGAATTTGTATTCAAAATTACCACTTAATCTATCAGCAATGACATTTGAAACACTTATAAGTAATAACATGGGAAACTTTGTTTTAGACTTTAATTTTTATGTAATATTTATTACATTTTTCATACAATTTAGTATGACTAATTTTTAATTTTTAATTTTGAGGATATAATACGTATAGTGGTGCTCTCTTTGAAAGATAAAAGTACTAATTCTCCAGACATACATAACGAGCTTGTCCTGAGTAAACTTAGTTAGCCTAAGTATAGTCAAAGCATTCCCTGCTATCCATGTATCTATCTACTATACTATACATATCTTACTAAGTTTACTCAGGACTTAGTTCGGCTGAACACGCTCAACTTGTGATGTTATATCACGGCTTAACTGGTCGGTAGAGGTGCCATCACACGAGAACAAGTTAAGATAATTTATAGCGCGAGAAATTCAGAAACTTATAAAATAATTTAGATGTTATGTCCTGCGAGGTTACTAGATTTGCTGATGATGACACCTCGTGGACAAGTGGGCTGTTTATTGTCACGCGGGATTTTATTTTATAATTTAATTTGAAATATACTTAAAATTGACTGATTGAGATTGAATGTCAAGGTTTGAGTTTAAATGATAAGAGTTCAATTGAACTTAATGTTGATGTTTATTTAGAAATTTGAGAGATGGAGTGAATAGTTACAGCTCTTGGGAAGAAGTGAAGTCACAAAGTCTCAATTCTGACTGCTCAGCTTCACGTTCCCCCACTATGGTTACACGTATACACTTATACTATTGCTAGAACTACCCTTATACATAGTGCGTAATATACTATCTTACATGTATTTATATAAACTTATTTCTATATAACATTTATTATTTGCGGCTGCGGCCGGCTGTCACCTATAGTATGTACATATATACACATGTTGTAGCATCTAAATACTCATTTATCTATGTTATTTAGTTACTTAAAATCAAGTGAATAAATAAATTATTATTTTATTATTTGTTGTTAAATTCGGTTGTAGTGCCTTGTTTTTTAGAGAACAAGAGACCATTGAGTTTCCACACGTGTCTTTTATGGCTTTTCTTTTAAGGACTTGAAGTTGTCATGTGGCAAGGACAATGTTCTGTGTTTACTCAAAGATTTTATGGTTTTTCAGAACCTAATACAATATTCCTTTGTATTATTTTCTTGACATTAAAGTTTCTCTTTCGAAGACACGTGTGCACTCAACGACGAAACTCAACAATTAAATCGAATATTAAATCCACTATAATTTCTAAATCTATTTAAAATATAAATATAAATTTAAATTATAAATGTAACTAATTAACTTATTCAAATTCTGGTTCATCTGACAGGTAGTGTCACCTGCCAGATGCAACCCAAAGCATTATAGTTATTGCGACATAACATAGAGAACGCTAGGGGAAATCCCTTTAATATTTTAGTCATCTGGTCACTCTCTAGAAATTTCCCATCCATTGTAATCAGAATAAGTATCGTAAAGAGATAAAACATTATTGTAATAGGATTAGAGTAAAAAAGTATATAGCTATAAGTTTAATATTCAAGATACTTCTCAACTCTTGTAGGCTTAAGTTTTATTAGACTTATTACTAAAAATATTTTAAGTACTATATTTTATATTTTAAGTATTTACGAATAATCTTTATGATACCAATATTGTATTACAAAAGACAGTCTGCGCGGATTATTGACCCTTATTTTTAAGGATAAAATAGTTTGGCCACCAGGTCTCTAAAAAGTTTCCCAGTCATTAGGGAGTTGGGAAATTCTCTTGCCAGACTCAGGTATCCAGCATGGTCGGAAAGAGCGAACACGTGGCCAACGCTTCGAGCTGAAGTCTACTTGAGAGGGGAGCAGCCAATTGACGTCATCAACACTCTCGACTGTGGGACCCTGGTACAGTAGGGAAAGCTGCCCCACCATCTCTTCTACTTCACTTCGGACCCAAGACCAAAACTCCAGAGAGAATTAGAATAGCCTCAGCCCTCAGACTGATCTTACATCTAGAAAACATTGTAATAGTCTGATAATTCAGTTTGGTGCAAAGTTTTGTCCAACAATAAATTTAAATCAATTGAAGTTAATATTTTCTTCGCCGTTATTTTGCATGTTAGAAACCCAGTCATTTATTAATATTCTTTCATTCCTGCTACTTCAAAGTTGAGTATTTCAATATTCCCGAGCGAATTACGACCACGTCAGTAATCTAGACTCAATAAAATAAACTCACGCGTGGCCGCTAGAGTGAGGACATAACAGTATTTGGTAAAGAGTTCAAATAAACAAATGGATTAATGGACATTTTCTTAAATAGACATTTATGAAAATGGATAATAATATAAAAAGACTTCAGTAAAAATGGTTAAAAATACAAATGTACAATTGAATAAATGGAATATTCACTTAATGAACATATGATTTTATGAACAATTGAAAAAATGGACATTTAAATTTTAGGAAAAGTGAATAAATGGACATTTGTGTAAATGCCCATCAATAAAAATGAACTCTGTAAAAATGAACATTTAAATAAATGAACTTCGATAAAAAAATACTTACTTAAATGGAAATTAGTAAAAATGGACATTCATAAAAATGGAAATTAGTAAAAATGGACATTCATAAAAATGGAAATTAGTAAAAATGGACATTCATAAAAATGGAAATTAGTAAAAATGGACATTCATAAAAATGGACATTTATAAAAATGGAAATTCGTAAAAATGGATAAATGATTGAAATTTAACCCTTCGTAGGTCGCATAATGAGCGCGGCGCCGTCTTTTTCACATTTCATTATTTTTTCTTAAAAAAATTTTTAAACAAATCTTTGAAAAAAATTAAGTTCATTCTTCAAACCTTTTTAACGGTCTTAATGCAAAGAAAGTACCATAAAATGTTCTGAAAACATGAAAAAAAATTAATTTTCTAACACGGGCGGCGCCGTGCCGCCCGGTGCGAGTAGACGAAGCATAGTTCTCTAACTTCCGCGATGACCAAGTAGCGCTAGTGTCCCATTTAAATAACACGGCGGCGCAACGCTCATCATGCGACCGACTTAGTTCGGTAAAAACACGCGACCTACGAAGGGTTAATTACAAATAATTATGAAGATGATAAATTATAAAATTAGGGTTTTTGGTGTGCGTAAAGTAAAAAGGATGTCAAAAGAGCTGGGACCTTGGCAACCAAGACATCTTCTTCGTAGGTTTTATCAGAAAACGATAAAACATTAACAGCCGAAAACAGTGATTGCAGTTTCAATCGGCTTAGCGAAACGAATGGAAATTTTTAAAAAACGTTTTTAGAGAAAATAGATAATTTAATGAACTATTTCACCACAAAAAATTTTTTTCAAAAATTTCATTTGTTTCGTGGAACCAATCGAAACTGCAATTGCTCTGCTGTTGGGAGTGCGACAGAGATAGTTCCGTTGAACTCCGTGAGAGCAAAGCGAGAAAAAGATGGTCTCGCCTGTTTCAGTTCATCAAATATTACACTTAAATGATGTCAGAAGAGCTGGGAACTCGGTTACCAAGACATCTTCTTCATAGGTATTATCAGAAAACGATAAAACATTAATCAGCTCATCAAATATTACAATAAAATCAATTCTACATTTATTCATTACCATTATTTATCCGTAATTTCATTTGTTCAAATTATTATAATAGTTTTTTTACATAAGGATCTATCTTTTTAAATACATAAATTCATTAAGTGAATGTTTCATTTATTTTTTTATACACTTGTATTATTAATCATTTATTCAAATGATATTTTTTATTAACTAGTAAATTTATAAATTTTCATTTATAGTTATTTTCATTTTTCCATTTATACTTTTGGATTTTAAATCAAATGAACATATTATTAGTTGTACGTATTTTTAAAAATAGGGAATTTTATTTATTCAGTTGGTCATTTGAACAACCGTAAAATCGAACAGATGATCTAGTTTACATAGAATCATTCGTATTTATATATAATTATACGTAAATTTTTCTGTGCTTTTATTCATTTATATTCATCAGCAATTTTACAAACTTTCATATTTATTTGGACAAATTTTCATAAATCCAAACTTTCATCGATACCAAAGCAACACGAGCAGGCATAAATTATTGTCTCTTATTGTAACAAACTAATGAGTGCTACAGTTGCTCTTAGGGTAACTTATCAGTGGATTTATCCAAGGTGTACTTTTAAATGTTATTGTGTGGTTTTGAGGTTGAAGTCGTAATTTGAAATTTAATGTTTAGTAATATTTTTAAAGAGAAAATTATTATTTTTCTGTTTTAAAAGCTAGATGGGAAAAAGATATTACTGTGATTATTGTGATCGACACTTCAAAGATGACTCAGAAGCTAGAAAGAAACATCTATCTAGCTTACAACATATAAACAAACATTCGCAATATTATCAACAATTTAAAGGTTCGTTATAAAATTCTTCTTCTAATAAGTTAATGATATTGGAGTGTTTGATTTGTCTTTGGATTTCGTTAATAATTCATTGAGCACTTTTGTTGTTGAAAATAAAAAGATGAATGTCGTAAAATCTTTATTATTTGACACCTCATGGGGATGGGAATTTTCAGGTTATATAAAAATACGAACGAATCATAAGTTTATTAATATAAACCCACATATCCATTATATTATCGTAAAAAACTTATTAAAATATTAATAAGTCAAAAAATAAAACCAATACTTAAAATCATTATTAAAGTAAAAAAATTTCCCTGGTTGGAAAAAAACATTCAAAATAATTAAAATCATTGAAAAAGATTTTATTTTTATTACTAGAGGGTCTACCCTATAGTACTTTTAAGTACCGGTTTTGGCCATCTTAAGACCATTTTTGGTCACTTGATATTTTTAGTGAATTTGTAAAAAATTTAACAATTCAATTAGTATTATTATATAATTTATTAATTTGTAACAGTTTTACCTGTTCAGGTTAGCCCCTAATCAATTTTATAAATAAACTAACAAAATTAACAACAAAAATAATTATTAGGGTGCCACCAGGATTTTTAATCTCGGTTCCTGGAACCGGTCCAGAGCTGAGAATTCTTATCCTAGGGTAGAGAGAGTGGAGGAAGGTGCTGCTGAATAATAAATAATTAATTAAAAATATATCGATATTTATTAACAATAACAACTTTTAACAATATCGCGACTTATAACAAGTTAACAAAATTTACTCACTAACACACACTATCCACACTTAACAAGATTCTTATTCTAGCACGTGCCCTTTTCGGCGTCTACACGTGAAATTATTATTAACCAACTAAACAACCCAAACTAAACTTTTAATCACCCGCACAGAGACCAATCATACGCAGGGATCGTTGACTCGGCTCACAGGAGTAACAGCTCAGTGACCAAACGTAGATCTAGATACTCCTGCAGCTTATTCACACTTTGCTACAGAACAACAGCCCAGTGACCAAACGTAGACCTAGATGTTCTGCAACTCACACATAACCCACACTTGTCTCACACTCACACTACTGATTTGATTTTATTTATAAACTTAATATTTGATAATAAATTTTATTTAGAACTTAAAATTTTGCCAATTGAAATATCCAATCATTAGAATTTTTATAAAACAATATTTACAGTTGACAATTAATTTCAATTAACTCGATCTAACAATTACTTCAAATTCCGATTGTTAATTTTAATTCGGTATTAATATATTAATTAGCTTAAAATTCTCGAGTGACTTATTGTCATGTTCTTAATAATATAACAATAGTTGGTCAATTAATTTTGACGATTAAAATAATCACGATATAATTTTTCAATCAAATCCAAAATTAATTAATATAAAATTAAGGACGTAAATTAATTAATTATAATCAATCTTTCTTGTGACAATTTTTCTACTAAAGAATAACTGATTTTTTGGACTTACTGTCCACGCTATTAATTTTGATTTTTCGATAAATTTTGATTTCATTAATTCACGGAGTTAATCCCCAAAATCAATAAATAAAATAATTTACAATATAAAATAATTTCAATAATTAAAACCTGATATAATTTTCGCGATAATTTTCTAAATTATAAAAATTGACAAAAGTCTAAACCTTCAATTTTTTTGCTAGAACATTCGCTAGCTCGGTTGTCTGTGACCTTGGGTATTGGAATTTACTGCGACACAAATTGTACTGATGCTCGACCAAAATTCCACGAGTAAAACGCTTGAAGATTATTTTCCAAGCGACAAAATCAATCACTTTGCTCGCGTTAATTATTATAAAAATTATAACAATAAATTAAGAAAATATTTTAGATGTTAATTATTTTTAATTGATTAATTTTTTAGTTGTTAAATTTTTCCCACAAGGTCAATTGAGTGACTCTCGGGTATAAGTCCCCATGAAAATCACTCAATCCAAACTAACAAATGTTTAATTCTGATTAATTAAATAATCGTCGATTAAACGATCTAATTGACAATTAATTAGGAGAAGTAACTGGGTATTAGTAAACCGCGGTCCACTTCTTTCCCAC
>JZSA01000601.1:0-12942 GCA_000956155.1 Cotesia vestalis | reverse complement strand
ACAAAAGTCGAAACATTGAAATTCATTGCGAGAACATTCGCTAGCTCGGTTGTCTCTGACCTTGGGTATTGGAATTTACTGCGACACAAAATGTACTGACGCTCGACCAAAAATTCCACGAGTAAAAACGCTTGACGATTATTTTTCAAGCAATGAAATTAATCACTTTTCTTGCGTTAATTATTATAAAAATTATAACAAAAAATTAAGCGAATTTTTTAGATGTTAATTATTTTAAATGATTAATTTTTTTAGTTGTTAAAATTTTCCCGCAAGATCAATTGAGTGACTCTCGGGTATAAGCCCCTAGGAAAATCACTCAATCCAAACTAACAAATGTTTTATTCTAACTAATTAAATAATCGTCGATTAAACGATCCAATTGACAATTAATTAGGAGAAATAACCTAGTATTAGTAAACCGCGGTCCACTCCTTTCCCACAGAGTAATAATTGATACCTTGATGAATAATACGATGATCTAACTCTTTAATCGAGGGTGAAGTCCTAGTTGTAGTTGGCTTCCTTCGTCTCGTCACTACTCCGGGGATCGGTCTTTTTGGATTTCCGTGGCACTAGGTCTGGCGGTCACACTACTTCTCCCTTTTCCACTGCACGGCTCACCTATATTAACCCAAAATTAACCCCTCCTATTCTCCCTTTAGGCCCAAAGATCGAGACGCACCAGTGCTATGTCGAACAATTATCGATCTCTGGTGACTTATCGATTTAGGGTAATTTTACCCTGTTACAAATTAATACGTTTATACGAATCGAATTAATAAAGTCTTGCGCTTCCAAAAATATTTATTCAATAATTTGAAAATAAAGTGGCCATAAAAGGTACACTGGCCGCCAAGAGCATTTTTACCCTATAGATGTACTCTAGGGTGTCCGTTATTTCCCAAGTTGATTTCTTTTTCGCTGCCGCACTCCGGATTTTTAGTTCTCAACCTAAAAAAAAAAATATCTGCCATAAATAAGCTCTTAATTACCAAATTAAACCATGCCCAAATCGAGTTACATTTCCCATTTAAATAACCTGGGAATTTGGAACTTTTTGAAAATAATTTTTTTCCTTCGAAAAAAATACCACTCCGACTATGATCGATGCATGGGCTGGCAATAGCTTGTCGGCTCGGTACTCGCTTACCAAAGTGTAGGACCGGGTTCGATCCCAGCGTGCACCAATGAATATTATTTTCATAATAATATTTACGTGCATAACATTGTCAGCCACATGGTGGTGATCTATGGACTGTTTTCGAACAAGTTAAAGGTGGTGCTCACTTCATTAAAAATGAAAAGAGACCCCATAACACGGTCGAATCAGATTCAGAGCTCTACGAACACATTAGCTGGGCCGGCAAAGAGAATCTCTCTGTTGTTAACCAGTGAGAACCACTGCAAGTCCCGGGGATGTGACCGTATGGGTCAAATAATACCTGAAGACCTCTTACTTTAATGGAAGCCAACGTGTTAAAGTAAAAGGGTCCTGCACCACTAACGTTGCCCTTGGAGCACAGGCATCCTCCATTGTAAAGTGCCTTGTCCTATATAGTGGGCTCTATAGGATGGACCGTAATGCACCCACAGTAACTTCCTGGAACATGATTTCGGACCCAAGGTGCCCCTGGACTGTAATCTAGCGGTACTGGCTAGACTGAGGTGACGGAAAAGAGGTAGAGGGCTTAGCTAATCGTTAGGGGGCTCGCTAACGTGGGCCTAATAACGAAGACGCCAGGCACACGGCCCTTCCCGATGTATCAGCTAGTACGGGGCGCTAGTACAGTAATTGTGTTGACATTGGGACTCCGCAATCATGGCTCCCCCACCACGTAAACTCAAAAACAATAGTAGATTGCAATAGTTAATTAGAGAATTGAAATTGTCCTGCGTAAGCCCCGGGTACAATGGCGAACAGCTGAGTGCCCGGGTAAAAACAAAAAACAAATTCAATTCAATTCAATTCAATGATCGATGCATATTCTGATGAGAAATTGAATGCTTTACAAAAAAGTTCTCTTGTAATTTTTCGATAAAATCAAATCTTTAAAAGTTATTTGTGGTTTAAGTTGTGTTTATGGTTATTATCACAGTTTTTCAGTCTTGATATGAAGTCTCATGTGTTATAATCATTTATTCCATCTATAAAAGTTCCAAAAATTCTATTAAAATGATTAATAGTACACTAACGTTAACAATCCGATGTATTTAATACATTCATAATAATATTGCTGGTTATTTGTATTTTTTCTGTCTCTATTCACATTTATTTGTTAAGCAATTTTTAGTCGCATTATGATAAGTATTTTTATTTTTAGGAATAATTTGCACTAAATATTATATTTGTTCTTTTTCATGAATTAAAATATTGATGTAATCTTGAGTTAATCGAAGCGCTCTACTACATAACTAAATTAGTAACGATGTCTAATCTTTCCAAACAATCGTTTTTGGTAGCCCATGACTCGAAGTAATCTCTAGGAAATTTTTATTTATGTTGAATCGAACAAAAAATTCAATCGAATTTGAATTAACAAAAATTAATTTATTTAATAAGAAAAACACTATCTTTTTTTTTGTAAATTGATAATTTCATTATCTAAATTAACTATATAGCGATTGGGGGGAATTAAAATTGAAATTTTCATCACATTTTAATGCTTCAAGGTAGTTGAATCCTGCAAGGCATATTTCAAAAAAGTATAAAATTTTTTTTTTTGGAAGATAAATATTTTAATAATTCACAACCATAATTTCATATCAATTTATCCAACCGTTTTTGAGTAATTAATTTTCGAAATTGCATAATTTACACGCAGAGGATTAGAGAGATGGTAAAGTTTGTATGAAATTTTCTGTACCATTCGAGTGATGCAAATAATTTAGTTTAATCATTTTTCGTTTTACGTGAAGTGATATATTTGGATCGAAAAAAGCCAAAGCTGTTTTTTCACCAGTTAAATATCACCGATGGTTTTTGATTTTGTGCAATACTGCCTCAGAAATTTCCTTATCAGTCGTCCTGTATTGATACACAGTCGATATAATTTAAATCTTGGTATGAAGCTGATGCTGCTAGAGGTGCCACAAACCAAAATGACACATAAATAACTACTACACTGATAAAAAATTTAACTTGACTCAAGAGCAAGAATTTTGAACCAAGAAAACCATTTTGAATAAAAAGAATTTCTTGAGTCAAGTGGAAAAGTTCTCTAGTCAAAATATAATTCTTGGTTCAAGAAAATTTTCTAGATTTAAGAATTTTTCTTTTTGACTCGAGAGTGTTATTTTCTTCAAAATGGTGTTCTTGGTTCAAGATCCTTGATCTTGAGTCAAGTTAAATTTTTTATCCGTGTATGAATGAACAAATATCCAAAAGATTTTGTTGCGTTTCAAGATCTAACTCGAAAATGTCTCGAAAAATATATATTTTCAGCGAATAAATTGCTTTTGACATCTATCGTGCATTGTGAAATGCACCTGGTTTGTAACATTTGATTTCATCTGTACTAGAGAGAAAGCTATAGAATTTCAGACTAATAGCGATAAAAAAATGACAGTTGTAAAGGTTTGAAATAAATAAAGATACTTTGACAGGATCGAAAACAGGGCATCAACTTCATTCTGTGGGTAGAAAACCATCAGTTTCTACCCACGGGAAAAACGATTGGTTTTATGCCCACTGATGGAAGGATTTCTTAGCATTTAAGAAGCTTTCTTTGTATTTTAGAAATAATTTTTTAGTATTAGCCAGATTTTGGATTTGGATTTAAAAAGTATGTATTTATTAATAATAATAATACAGATACATGAAATAAGTTAAAAGCATCTTAGAAAATAACTTAAACAGAATTAATATAATATTTTGTTTATGCTTGGTTATAATGAGTAAGATCACATCAAGTGGACCCCCCATTTACCACTTGATCATAAAAATTTAATCTATATATATTTTTTATTAGTACTTATGATGGAAAATTGATCCCCCAAACGATTTTTCAAAATTTTGATTTTAACAATTTTTTTTTTTATAATGAAAATTTTAAGCACTTTTAATTAAAAAATGGATTAAAAATCAACCGCAAGAGATAAATTTGTGAAATTTTCAGGATCCATGGTCAAATGTCTATATTTTAAGAATATATTCACGACTTAAAATTATTTATTTATTTCCGTACTGTTAATTAACTTTTTAGTTAACAAATGAAAATTTAACTAACTTCTCGAGCAAAAAATGCATTGTTTTTTTATCGGTCACATACTTTATCCATTTAAGTTTAAAATTCCGGAATAAAATTTCACTGCTCGCCATTAGTTTAAACAAAATTAATTTATTTATGACAGCGCGCCAGGCGCCGAGCGCTGTAGAAATGCCGCGCTGCCGAGCGTCTTGAACTACATTAACGCTTTTATCAGTGATAATTTATAATAACATTACAAAATATTATTATAAAACAAATTTTATTATTATATATTTAGTAAATTATTATTTTTAAATTTACTAGTCAACACTCCATTTGGAGTGTTATTAAATTTGAGTTTATTGGAGTTTACTAAATTACCTAAAAGAAAATACACATAGACCGAAACAGTTTTAAAAATTTAAAATTGATTATTTTTTTTTTAAATTTCCGCTGTTTGGCAAAAATAAGAAGAAATTTTGATTACATTCCTTATAACATTGTTAAAAAAAATTAAATTTTATTAATAATAATTATAATAAATTATAAGATAAATAATAATAAAATTTGTTTTATAATAATATTTTGTAATATTATTATAAATTATCACTGATAAAAGCGTTAATGTAGTTCAAGACGCTCGGCAGCGCGGCATTTCCACAGCGCTCGGCGCCTGGCGCGCTGTCATAAATAAATTAATTTTGTTTAAACTAATGGCGAGCAGTGAAATTTTATTCCGAAATTTCAAACTTAAATGGATAAAGTATGTGACCGATAAAAAAACAATGCATTTTTTGCTCGAGAAGTTAGTTAAATTTTAATTTGTTAACTAAAAAGTTAATTAACAATACGGAAATAAATAAATAATTTTAAGTCGTGAATATATTCTTAAAATATAGACATTTGACCATGAATCCTGAAAATTTCACAAATTTATCGCTTGCGGTTGATTTTTAATCCATTTTTTAATTAAAAGTGCTTAAAATTTTCATTATAAAAAAAAAATTGTTAAAATCAAAATTTTGAAAAATCGTTTAGGGGATCAATTTTCCATCATAAGTACTAATAAAAAATATATATAGATTAAATTTTTATGATCAAGTGGTAAATGGGGGGTCCACTTGATGTGATCTTGCTCAATGTAATATTAATCTCAGTATATTTTTTCAGCAGCCTCACCGCACGAACATTGATCAGAATTCACTATTTTAAATCTGAATAAACTCGCAGCAAGAGAAGTGTGTCCTCTTCTAAGCCTATTAATAGATACTATTGTTTTTCTACAGAATGCAAAATTTTTAAACCACGGTGATGCACTTTCTGTCCAGTATTTATTAAAGTAGTTTTTACCAGTATTACAGCACCATAAATTGAATTTATTTTTGATTTTAACTTTCCATATTGCTTTAAATCAGAGGCTGGAGTTAATATGTGTGAATCAATGCCTATTAATGCACTTTCTTTGGCTGCTTTATCAACCATTTCATTATATTCAATACCCATGTGGGCAGGAATCTACTAAAACTTAACTTTTTTATTCATTAAACTTAATGTTTGCAGTTAGTCCTTTATTACATGTATTATTGGTTTTTTTTTAGACTTTCAATTTAAGGGTTTCAAAAAGAGCTTCCGAAAAACCGAATGCGCTATCTAATTTTTGGATATATTTTTGAAGGGTATCCTTGCAAGGAAGGGGTAAAATTTGTCTAGATCTCAGTCGTTCGTAAACAGCGGCACTTTTTATTCTGATTAAAAGACACTCACATACCCACTCGACTGTATATCTTCTTTGTTTTGAATGCTGGAGTTTAGCTGCAGCAAAACACGCTCTAACGTTTTCTTGTTGGATAGGCGGTAGATTAATTATTTCTTTCTCTATAACTGTTTTAGATGCGTTAGCACACTTTTGTCTTTCTTCCTCGATAGTTTGTTTCAAAGTGGCATTTTTATTACTGAGACGACTACACTTTTTCTTGACAGAATTTAGCTCAAGCTTGAGTTTTTTGTTACAATCATGGACATCTAGTTTAGGTCGGTACAATTGATTATGCAGTTTTTTTCTTACTTGTTTACATGCATCACATCTATATATTCCCGCCTGTTTTTTATATTGTTGATCAGCTTTCAAAAATACTATGCATGTTTCTGATGACCTATCATAATAATAACAAATTATTTTGAATAGAATGCTAAAAATAGAAGAAATTTTAATTAGAAGAAAGGTTTATGTTATAAGTACTTCTGATTATCAAATCCTGTGCCGCTACACATTTGAGAAGTCTCCAAATCTTTTAAAAATGTCCAAAAGCTTTCCATACTACTAAGAATGTAATCACTATTTGTTGATTTATTAAGTTTAACATTAGTTACCTGCAAATATATACAATTAGCTATATCCAGTAAGTCGTTAAAAAAATATGAAAATTTCTTACAAGTATATTAAGAGTCTTATCGATTTTAACCCGAATCTTTACATCATACGATATGTAATCTAAGCAACAAAGAATTACTGCCGGTAAATCGAGATGGTCATCAACCCAGCTCCATTTTTTTGGTAACTTACATATTTCTAAATTCTTTATCAATTCTTGAATTGAAAATTCTGAATTGATTGCAGTTAACTCGGGATCATTGTGGCTAGTCTACAAACATGTAAAAAATTGAATTAAAAAGAAAATCAAAAATATTATATTCACGGATTTGCTCAATTATTAGAATCGTAATCGATTAGTAAACAATATTAACAAGATTAATGATATAAATACTTCAAGTTTTATTTCAATGTAACTATTAAATCTTTTATATAGAATAAAAAATTGGAAGAATGTACATTAATAATAGGTAACAAGTTGACATTTTAATTATTATAAAAAAAAACAACGAATACTATTAATATTAGCACCGATTTATAATTTTACATAGAAAATATTTCAATACTTGAATACTTGCTCCAATAATTTATAATTTCCCGATCGATTACCATACTTCATTACATTATAAATAATTCTAGTCATACTTGTTCAATATTATTAGGTTCAACTGAATTGTCATCAAAAACCTCGTTGACTTCTATGCATTCATAATCGTGCAATATTTGACTTGAATGTAATATCTCATTTTCCTGTGAAATTAATAAAATCGATGACATTAAAAACAGTAATTAATACTTGACAGCTGAAATTTTGATTTACGTAGATATAATTTTGAATTGACTTCTTACGTTTGTATTGGCATTTACAGAAATATTTGTAACAGGTATTGTTGAGCTGATATTTTTATGTAATGTTGGGATGGCATCAGGTTTGAGTATTATTTTCTTTCGTTCAGACACGAACGGTTCTTGATTAGGAATAATAATAATATCTTTGCGAAGAATATATTCTTCTTCAAAATGCAAATCACCAATAAAAATGTCAACTTTCAAATCTGACACTAAATCTTGTCCCAAAATTTGACTCCATTGTCTAATAATATCAGGGTCCTACCAAAGAAAAAGAAATTTTCTAATTACTTGTCAAAATATTAATTTCAGCATACAAGACTATTAATGATAATGATTAAATTGCATTGATAATAAAATTATAAGTATCAATCACAGACACTCCTCTCCCTGATTAAAAAAAAGTATTGACCTATGCAACTGTATATCTATATTGTATGTATATATAGATATACAGTTTGCATTGGGCGAATTCGTTTGGATTCGTTTACATTCATTTTCAATCTTTTTCAATACTTTTTTTTAATCAGGGCTGCTGCAACTTGCGCCTATAGTGATTAATTTTTTTAAATGTCATATATGATATTGAAATTTTTGTTCTTTTCCAAATAGGAATGTACTTAAAATTAATAAACATTAATAAATATAATTATAAATCTTATTATTTTATCAACGAAATTACAAATTTTGGGGTTATACTTACTTTTGGCAGCTTAAATAAGGAGTTTTTATCCTGTTGTAAATCTTTTTTACATTTTGTATTATTTTTACTGTTTTTACAATTCACCACAGCACAATTTTTCACCATTTTCAATTTTATAAAACGCTTATTTATTAACTATGACGACAACAACATTCAATAACACTATCTAATGTTTACAATAAAACATGTTCTAAAAATCAGAACTTTCTAACACTACCGCTGCCTTGCGGACAAATATTGTACCCGATATTTCCTCATTATTACGGATGCAAATACGGCAAGAAAGCCTATGCCGATCGTTCTCCATCCATCTAGGCTTCGTGCGTACTTCATACGTATTCTTTTTGACTTAAAATGATTCACGGGAAAAAATTATTAGATGGGACTCAGTTCGATTGAAAATGGTAGAGAGTTGGATATTTTATAGTAGCGACACCAACGTTGGATGGAAACAACTTAAATGATAATGTAGAAATAGGTACTATCTGCAGATAGATTGTACTTATTAAATTCCCCAGTTAGCACAAGCGAAACGAAGTTCACGTAAACCTGCGGCCGGAATTTGACGTAAAGTTTACGCTAACAGTGGCGCAACAGTTATACTTATAACAGTTGACGTGAAGTTAACGTTAACTTTCTGCAACTTCGCGTTAACTTTGAGCAAACCTTTCGGAAAATTCCGGCAATAGATTTACGCTAACTTGATGCGTAAGTTAAAGTCAAGTTCTGGGAAACTGTTGCAAATGCAGAGGTTGACGCGAAGTTAACATAAAAGTGACGTAAACCATTGAACATCAACTTGGTTGATGGTCAACCTGTGCTAACTGGGAAAATTTCCAGGTATAGTATCATAAGAAATCTATAATATCGATTGAACTTGACTTGTTTTGCAGTCGGTAACGCGGCTGAATTTTTTATTATACGTATGACATTAGGGAAACATCACGTTTAGAACCTTGAGCGATTTAGGAATGGCATACTTGTGATGCTATCGCTTTTAGAAGCTTTACATTTTTGAAGTATAACGTTTCTTATCATGAACATTCTTTAGACATCTCATTTCCATCATATACATTTTAGGATTAAGTAACGTTTGTGAAAACTAATTTTCGGCGTCACATTTTTTAAATACTATAGATAAAAATTATATAAATTAACAAAAATTTTATTTTGCAAATTGAAAAATGGAATAATTTACCCAGTTAGCACAAGCGAAACGAAGTTCACGTAAACCTGCGGCCGGAATTTGACGTAAAGTTTACGCTAACAGTGGCGCAACAGTTATACTTATAACAGTTGACGTGAAGTTAACGTTAACTTTCTGCAACTTCGCGTTAACTTTGAGCAAACCTTTCGGAAAATTCCGGCAATAGATTTACGCTAACTTGATGCGTAAGTTAAAGTCAAGTTCTGGGAAACTGTTGCAAATGCAGAGGTTGACGCGAAGTTAACATAAAAGTGACGTAAACCATTGAACATCAACTTGGTTGATGGTCAACCTGTGCTAACTGGGTCCAAATGGAAGACACTTCACCATTGGTGGGGGAAAAAGTCCAGGCATTTATGCCCCCGTGTGTATATGTACGATGAGATTGACGAGCATGCGCGCGGTACTGACAACCATCTGAGATAAATAAATCTCAGATGGCTCTGAGTCCCATGTTGGATTGAACTGAAATCTACGAAAATTGGACCTCCTACAATTTACATAGAAGTAGTAGCCATTTGTAAATTTTTTTCACTGTAGATGGAACTAGGATCCGTCCAACATGGAAACTAGTTAAATCTCGTTTTTTCCGTGTATGAGAAAAATGTGAGGAGTAAAATCTACTGAACGAATGACCTCGTTACGTTTTTGGTGCGCAAGCTATCGCGCGCAACTTTCTAATTTGGTGGGAGCAGTGCAGCTAGATCGTGGGTAGTGTGTACCCTTACTTTGCCTTTACTTTATAATGCTTTCTCTCACTCTTACTGATGGCTAAACATCTTATAGTGGGGGTACGCTCTACGCACGATCTGGCTGCACTGGTATAGAGTATGCTGCAAAGCGACTATATCTATATGTTATTGAGTTTGTTTATTTCTATCAGTGTCGATTTACTTATATTGCTGTTTTTTGTTATAAATATCAATAATTAAAATATTGTTATTGTGAAATTATAATATTCATAATTATATTTTGCTATAGTAGTACTTATGGTAGTTTGTAACTATTTGTTACTTTTGGAGAAAGTACTTAAAGAGTAAACTCTAGTCGTGCGTCGGAGCTGACACACACAATTTTTTTTTCTTTGGCAGAACTTTGTTTTATTATAGAAGAAAACTTCTGACCAATATTTATCCAAATCTAAAGCGGTCGATTTGACACGGAATGACCCTAATATTAATAGTTATATAAAAAATGAACTTGGAGCTTGAATAACTTTTAAGCCAATAGATTTAGCGAAAAATTATATGAGACCTTTCTTGTAGAGCATTAAATTTACAATGAAATTGTCGCTATTCATTACTTTTGATCCATTTGTCGATGAGTTATAAATTTCTAAAGAAAAAATAAAATTTTTCCCATGTTATTACCATAAGAAACTTAGGTTGGAACGCGGACAATCTTAAAGTTAATATTAAGAGCTCAAATTTTGAAGGAATTTTTTTTTATAATTTGGAAGCATTTGAGCCCCTGAAAACAAAGAAATTCAAAAACACCCCTTTTAAGGACCACCCGAGTAAGCATGCACTGAAAAAAAATTTCTTAGTTTACGAATTTTTTTGCTCAAATCGAGAAAGTGAAGTTTTTAAAAATTATTTACTTGATTCAAAATAATTTTTTTTCTGCGTATATCTAGACAATTATACGCATGCATATATGTTAACATATATGCGGACATATGTATTTATAAATGCGAGCGTATATGTAGACATATATTCTATTATCTATTGCGGAATATAAGTTTGCATATATTTAGCGCAAAAAAAAATATATGTAAAAATATATATTCGCATATATTTTTGACATATATATTTTTTCATGCGGACTGTAGAAATACTCAGAACAGCCTAAGGATCTCAACTCGTAGAGATCTGATGAGCTTAATTTTCGAAAATTGGGGTGATACCGATAATCCCAATTTTGTAAAATCGATCATCCTAATTCCATTGGTTTTAACTTTTTATTTTTTTTTGTTGCACATGCATAAGAAAAAAAAAATGAATGTACCAATTTCGAAATGCTAGCAAACACTGCTGCTCAATAGAAATTTCATGAAATATTTTTGTAATTATGAAATTATTTAATTACTTTCTCATTGCAGAACCTAAAGATATTCTTAAAGATGAGGTTTGTAAAATACCATGCAAAAAGTTCTTCACTAGTGGCGAATGTACGTTTGGAAATAACTGCAAATTCTCTCATTATTCGTCTTCAGAGATTCAAGCACTTGAAAAAATCGGTAAGTTTTACGCATCTAAATATGAGTTTTCAGCGTTGAAAAATTTCATTTTTTTACGTTACTCACACATTGTCAGTTATTAAACTTAGGACTTCACTCGAGCCGAAACAAGACAAGACTTAGAAAGTCTTGTTTTGATCTCCAAATTTTTAATCGTGTCTTGATTTTGACTTAAAAATTTAAGTCTTGCATTGATCTTGAAAAATAAGTAATTTGCAATATGGTCTTGTATTATCTTGTCAAGATCTCGCCTTAGTTTTAAATAACATATTTTTTTTTTTTTTTACCGAGTCAAAATTTAATATACAGTTGGATAATTTATTTTTCAATAAAGTAGGCAAAATTTATTATTTTTTAAATCTTATATAATTTATCGTTTTGAATAATTATAAAACTGTTTTATCCCAATAGACAACAAAATAAAAATTACATAAGCTTAAATTAATAACCTAAGATTATTAATAATCAATTCTTCATATAGTGTGATACGCATAAAACGAAAATACTCAAAATAAGCTCGAGCGGCCGGTCTGGTAAAAACGACATATTCACATACAAGGGAAATCCGGTTGAAGTGGTCAAGTCATATGAATCTCTCGGTTCATATATTAGAAAAATATTGACAAGTTAGAATTGTCCCAAATGGAGTTCTATAAAAGTGTAACAGGGTAAAATTACCCTAAATCGATAAGTCACCAGAGATCGATAATTGTTCGACATAGCACTGGCGCGTCTCGATCTTCGGGCCTAAAGGGAGAATAGGAGGGGGTAATTTTGGGTTAATATAGGTGAGCCGTGCAGTGGAAAAGGGAGAAGTAGTGTGACCGCCAGACCTAGTGCCACGGAAATCCAAAAAGACCGATCCCCGGAGTAGTGACGAGACGAAGGAAGCCAACTACAACTAGGACTTCACCCTCGATTAAAGAGTTAGATCATCGTATTATTCATCAAGGTATCAATTATTACTCTGTGGGAAAGGAGTGGACCGCGGTTTACTAATACTAGGTTATTTCTCCTAATTAATTGTCAATTGGATCGTTTAATCGACGATTATTTAATTAGTTAGAATAAAACATTTGTTAGTTTGGATTGAGTGATTTTCCTGGGGGCTTATACCCGAGAGTCACTCAATTGATCTTGCGGGAAAATTTTAACAACTAAAAAAATTAATCATTTAAAATAATTAACATCTAAAAAATTCGCTTAATTTTTTGTTATAATTTTTATAATAATTAACGCAAGAAAAGTGATTAATTTCATTGCTTGAAAAATAATCGTCAAGCGTTTTTACTCGTGGAATTTTTGGTCGAGCGTCAGTACATTTTGTGTCGCAGTAAATTCCAATACCCAAGGTCACAGACAACCGAGCTAGCGAATGTTCTA